>BSBK01012007.1:0-244208 GCA_027943335.1 Chamaecyparis obtusa
ATGTATGTTATATATATATATATACATACATATATATATATATATATATATATATATATATATATATATATATATATATATATATATATGTATGTATGTATGTATGTATGTATATATATTGTAGATACATACATACATACATACATACATACATACATATATATATATATAATATATATATATATATATATATTATTATATATATATATATATATATATATATATATATATATATATATATATGACAACCAAGAATTGTTATGTTATGTATTGCTATAGAAGATCTTAATCAAACGATTTCAGCAGAGTTGGATTTGAATCATTCCATCTAATATTTTAGTAGAGAATAAAGGGTTCCTTCGACACATCACATTCAACCATATCAAAAGTAGAATATAGGTATGATTTTCTAGAAACTTTACTTTAGACATGCTACTATCAATGTTTATTTCAACAGAGTTGGATTTGAATCATTCCATCTAATATTTTAGTAGAGAATAAAGGGTTCCTTCGACACATCACATTCAACCATATCAAAGTAGAATATAGGTATGATTTTCCAGAAACTTTACTTTAGACATGCTACTATCAATGTTTCTTTATCTTTGGTTGCCCTCAACTTTATCTACTTCGAGTTTGAGACCCTTCTGAATCTGCAATTCTTTGCTTCTTCTTCTTTTTATGACTCCCTTCATCCAACCAGACTTCAATCATATTTTCTGACTCAGACTCACTTAAGAATTCCATATCGGTTTTCCCCACATCATTAGTTTGCCAATAATCATAAAACCAACTAATCACCAATGTTGTCCTAATGTGCATATAAAGTATTAAAAAATCTCAATGACGCTTAATAATTGTTGATATTTTGGCCTTTACGACAAATATCTCTATCTTGGGGAGATAAATCGATAAGGATAAATAATAATAATAAATATTGTTTATATTTATTATTTATTGTTTATCAATTTAAATCAATATATATATATATATATATATATATATATATATATATATATATATATATATATATATATATATGAGTTGATTAAATTAAATTATAGAGGGCCCAAGGGTCGGCCTCTTGATATAAATATTTTTTGGTATAAGTTGGCCCCTTAAGGAATGGTTTAATCCTCATATATATTCAGGTAAGTCTTGAGGAAGAGAGACACCAAAAACATAATGTGCCTTCTCTCCTCAAGATTTGAAATTGTGAAATATGAAGGTAGCAACGAGTTCTAAAGAGAGCAGAGAAATCTATAATTAGAAGATCGAATCATTCTCCTTGGAGTGAAATTTTGGACATCACAAGAAAGTTCTATCACAAGCGAAGATGCTAGGATTCATGACCAGTCAGTACACTCCAAGGGCAACAATCTGTACAATACAATTCAAGGGAAGAAATCTGTACAATATATATCAATAGAGTCTGATATATATAGATAGGTATTGTGACCTGATACCCTAATGTCTGTAAACTAGATGAGTGTAGATTCAAGAAATATATAGTATAGATTGGGTACAGTCACAATAGCAAATTACAAGACACATAGCGCTGGTCTATGTCACCTTAGATTTGATCTAAGAGAAACCCTAGAAGGGCCAAATCGGGTCATAACTGAAGAATCAGATCTAAAGACTCCATGGACAGACATCAAGTGTTATAATCCGGGTACTATCTCTCCTCTTCTTTGAGTCTATTTTACTTTATTCCGTGCTTAGTATTTGGAAGTCTTCTATAGTTTGTTCATTCCTAGGTAGAATCTGGAAAATACCAACATGGTATCAAAGCTGCGGTTGAGTAAAGATCCTTTCAGATTTAGGAGTACAAACTAAGAAACTTTATGACAACTAGGGTTTGGTCTAAAATTGAAATAAGGGTTTTGATTTTCAATTAGTTGTCTCTATGGGGAATCTTATTAGTTTTCTTTTTGATCTAGAGGAAGTAGATCATCTTGAGATTAAGTGCATGGCATGTATGATTCAGAGGGAGTATATTGGATAGATCATATCTGAATTGAGATACATACTTCACATAGTATTGCACTTACCTTCATCTTGTTTGGCATTTGATGTATGGGAATTTTAACTATTGGTATACATACTGGTTCTATGCATGTGTAGGAAGCACACCTTTCATTGGTAGATTGCAACCTTGCAAGTTAACTTGGTCATGTATGAGTAGTACATATCTTGCTGATTGGCACAACAAATTGTCATAGCTAAGATGTTTGAAAAGAACATGATTCTTCATGTATAATTGATTGAATTAGCTATTTGATATATCTGCTTAGTTGATTAACTTGTAGCAGTAGATCTGGCATTGTGTAATGCATGCTCTGCCCAAGCATAGGTTATACTTTACGCTATTATAGAGGAACATACACAACTGATTGCTAGTATAACCTTGTATGTATTGACTTTATGTTACTGTGACTGCATATTATATTTGGTATTTTTGTATGATAGGATCGTACTTGATATTAGCAGCACTACTTCACATTAAGTAAAGTCTCATGTTGCATTACATTGGTTTTCTTTTGCATATATGTGAACATGCTTCTGATTTTCAAGATTGAATTTTACTTGTTCTATAAGAGAACTACACTTAGATATATGCTTAGGTCATGCACATATGGATTCATGTTACCCTTAGTCTAAGCTTAAGAGGGAGTTTTATTATGGGCTCACTTACACCTGAGTAGGAACATCCCTATTGGCATAACTTACTGGAATGTCTATTTAGCTTGGGATGGTTAGGTATCAGGAACATACCTTACTCTATGACACATGTTATACCTTACAGCCGATTGTGAGCATATTTGATTAATTGTTTTACATTGATGCATGAGTGCATACATTATTGGTTAATGAATGTAGAAACATACTTTACATTATGTTATGTATGGGAAACATACTTTATATTGCCTTGACACATTTCATTGGCATATCTTGTATTGGCATATTTTATGGAAACATACATTATGACACTTAGAGATAATGTTGTGGTATGCATGGAGAATACTATATATGGATATATGTTATCCCTTGCATATGTTATGCTTTGTTTTATGTATTCATGGTTATTGATCATATATATGTATGAATACATTTCTTATAGTAGGAACTATAATACATGTGGTTCTATATGTGTACTTTACATCTAACTTGAATCTTATGATCATATTGGTTAATCCTATACTTATGTGGTTTCATATGGATATACTTATGACTTTGGCTAAGTTATTCTTATGAATTAAAGAATATCATTTGATGTTTTTTTTGAGTCAAAAGGACTCGTGGATTAGGGATCCATTCTTGAGTAATTGGTGAGACATCATGGATTTGATGTCAAAAGTCCATTACTCCAAGTAATTGGTGAGGCATCATGGATTTGATGTCAAAAGTCCATTACTCCCAGTAATCGGTGAGACATCATGGATTTGATGTCAAAAGTCCATTACTCCAGTAATTGGTGAGACATCATGGATTTAATGTCAAAAGTCCATTACTCCAAGTAATTGGTGAGGCATCATGGATTTGATGTCAAAAGTCCATTACTCCTGGTAATCGGTGAGCCATCATGGACTTGATGTCAAAAGTCCATTACTCCAAGTAATCGGTGAGGCATCATGGATTTGATGTCAAAAGTCCATTACTCCTAGTAATTGGCGAGACATCATGGATTTGATGTCAAAAGTCCATTACTCCCAATAATCGGTGAGGCATCATGGATTTGATGTCAAAAGTCCACTACTCCAAGTAATTGGTGAGGCATCATGGATTTGATGTCAAAAGTCATTACTCCCAGTAATTGGTGAGACATCATGGATTTGATGTTAAAAGTCCATTACTCCAAGCAATTGGTGAGACATCATGGATTGATGTCAAAAGTCCATTACTCCAAGCAATTGGTGAGACATTATGGATTTGATGTCAAAAGACCATTGCTCCAAGCACTTGGTGAATATCATGGACTTGATATTCGAGAGACCAATGCTCTGGATATCATGGAGTTGATATCTTTTTGAGTCTTGGAGACTCATGGATCAGGGATCCACAATTGAGTATTTGGTAACATCATGGACTTGATGATACCATGAAAATCATAGAGTTGATATTGTAAATTCTTGAGTCATGGGACTCGTGGATCTGAGAAATCTACATTTGGATAGTAAAACATCATGTACTTGATGTTGGTATGATGTCATGGATTTGACATCTCTTGAGTCTTGGTGACTCATGGATTTAGTTATCCACAAATTGGATGGTATACATCATGGACTTGATGATACCTTGAATATCATGGACTTGATATTCAAAATAGTCAAGGAGACTAGTGGATTTAGGAAATTCACAAATTGATTGGATATCTGATATCACTCATATCATGAACTGATATTTTTGGGTCTAGGAGACCAGAGGATCTAGGAGATCCACATTTGAATGGTAAGCATCATATGATATGATGTTTCTCATATGAATATGAGATGTATGGTTGTGTTCTCATTATATCTTGTAGATAGAGATCTACTGTCATAGATGAGAGATCTATGGCATCTTTGGATTAGGAATTCATTTTTGTTATGTTTTGAGTCTCAGAGACTCATGGATTTAGGAAATCCACATTTCAGTTGGTAAAAATCTTGTTACCATGATTTTCATATGTATATGAAATCTATGGTTGGAAATGATGTAAGAACATATGTGTTCTCCCTATCATAGATATGAGATCTATGATTCTATTGGATATGGAATCCATGTTGTTTGTGTTTTTTGGCATCTCTATCAAGGTTGATAGAGGGAGAACATTGGGTTGATCTTTGCCTCAAGTCCAAGAGGGAGTGTTGATATTTTGGCCTTTACGAAAAATATCTCTATCTTGGGAGATAAATCGATAAGGATAAATAATAATAATAAATATTGTTTATATTTATTATTTATTGTTTATCAATTTAAATCGATATATATATGAGTTGATTAAATTAAATTATAGAGGGCCCAAGGTTGGCCTCTTGATATAAATATTTTATGGTATAAGTCAGCCCCTTAAGGAATGGTTTAATCCTCATATATATTCAGGTAAGTCTTGATGAAGAGAGACACCAAAAACATAATGTGTCTTCTCTCCTCAAGATCTAAAATTGCGAAATATGAAGGCATCAACAAGTTCTAAAGAGAGCAGAGAAATCTATCATTAGAAGATCGAATTCATTCTCCTTGGAGTGAAATCTTGACATCACAAGCAAGTTCTATCACAGGTGAAGATGCTAGGATTCGTGATCAGTCAGTACACTCCAAGGGTAGAAATCTGTACAATACACTTCAAGGGCATAAATCTGTACAATATATATCAATAGAGTCTGATATATATAGACAGGTATTGCGACTTGAAACCCTAATGTTTGTAAACTAGATGAGGTACAAATTCAAGACATATATAGTATAGATTGGGTACAGTCACAATAGCAGATTACAAGACACATAGCGCTGGTCTATGCCACTTTAGATTTGATCTAAGAGAAGCCCTAGAAGGGCCAAATCGGGTCATATCTGAAGAATCAGATCTAAAGACTCCATGGATAGACATCAAGTGTTATAATCCGGGTACTATCTCTTCTTTGCTTTGAGTCTATTTTACTTTATTCCATGCTTAGTATTTGGAAGTCTTCTATAGTTTGTTCATTCTAGGTAGAATTTGGAAAATACCAACAATAATAGGGCCTCTTTCATTGAAAGCATTAGTATCTTCCACTACCACAATTGGAGTAGAGTGGGTATGTCTACCATTGATTGAGGGCGTATTATAATATCGAGGTCTTGTGATAGTGTAATCCCCTTTAATATTTTGGAGAACTTTGTCAATATTTCCTAGATATCTTCTCTTGAAACTTCTGTAGCATAACCTTCTAAATATCATGTCTCCCATTTTCCACAGATAAGGCTATTGCCACAAACATATATGTGATATTAGTATTTACTTTGTGCATGTCATTTGCTATAAATTTCCATCCTAAAACTTGATAAACAACTCTTAGAATGAGGGAATGTGTATTAAGTAAGACTATTTTATGACACTTGATCGATATATCCCCCTCAAATGCTATTTGGAACCTATTACATATTAGTTTGATTGGGATTGCCATGCTTACAAAGGTTCATATAGCATTTGAGGTGTAGTAGGATAAATTTAATGTGCCTATATATATTCATGGTTCTTTGTTGTAGATTTAGAGTATGATGTTCTAGCTTCAAAAAACTCTTCATTATACAAGAGGTCGTTTAAGTTGCTATGACTCTTAGTATTATTATCGATCTTGTAAGGGTAACTGACTCAAATTTACATGTAATCTAAATTTGAAAAGTAAAATAATATTCTAAACTTTCTATACACTTTATGTTTTATACTATATATCATGTTTCAACTTGAATTTATATAAATGCTTCACGATTCTAAGTACTGTTCTTAAAGTATACATACATTTGGTGCAAAATACTTACCGTGTATGGGAAGACCATTCACCTATTTAAGAATTTATGAAAACATAACATAACTTCATTCATATATAGTGTTCGAAGCTAAAAAGATATTTACATATTACAAAACAACCTTTACTTTCCTGTAATCAAGTTTTTATCCATAGTGTAACAACTCTTAGTTAACCTACGTGAACTACTACTTGAGCCATTCTGCCTATAGATTTACTGACTACCCATAAACATTAGGCTGACAAAAAGAAACCCAAAAAGATACCTGAGAATATTAGCCTATTTGCAGTGGTGTTCATTCCTTCTAAAACATTTGACAACTCCTTACTCCACCTTTCTTTCTCATAATGACAATTGCTTCATCTTTAGGTGCTGCATTTTTTGTTATGCCGAGAGCACTTCTTTACTTTAGGGGCCATTACATGGAAATTTTCCACTTCTTCATTATCCATCTCTTCTGGAATGTCACAACCTTCTACTCTCTAGTAGTTTAATAGCCAATCCTTCTCCATTTCTTCTTCCAGAAGTTCTTTGTATAGAAAATCTGAATTCCTAGACATTTCAGACCAGAACATGTTGAAACACCTTTCATCTTTGAACATCATCATAGGTATACACTGGGAATTAGAGATATCCTTGAGGTTCTCTATCTCTATCTTCATCATGATCTCTGGATATGGTATCGTCAATTGATTGTCTACACTATATACCATTTTTTCCATTCCTCCTAATAAACCCTCTTCGAAGATAATCTTCACTATTTTAATGATCTCGTCTTTCTTGCAACCAAAAAAGGTAGAGAGAGAAATAAAATGTCCCACTATACTCCTATTTGTTTGAAAGTGAATTCATTGTTGAAATGGTGATCTCCTATCCCTTTTTCCAGTGCCCTTCTTGCAAAATCAACGAGTGGGTTGAGTATTAGTTTCGACCATTCTGGTTTTATCACTCCCCTAAATTTCATCGCTTGATAGTCATTTAGAGAAAAAGTTAAAAGCCTAGATTCCATTCTCTATATTTGTTTTGCAGACTCCTTACAAGGTTCTTAGTTCTAACTTGATGCAGGAGCATTTTGGGGTGATGCAGGGGCAATCCTTGTCCTCGGTGAAACTGCATGGGTGTTTGTATTTTGGCTGGTGTTTACTCGGTTGCAGCCTTGACCGACGGTCTCGGTCATTGAAGGAAGCTCAGTCACTGAAGGAACTTGGAAATCTCTGGCGCTTGGTGAAAGTGTTACTCGACGATGTTTGCGGTGCTTGGTCGACACTAGTGCTCGGCGATGCTTGGTGTGCTCGGTTATTTCATTGATGCTCGGTAGTTCTGATTTATCGACTAGAGTTTTGTGTGATTTGTTGGGCTGACTTGGTACATTTATTGTTGGTAGCTATTGTTACAGGCCGACATGCTGAATTAAATGTTTGTATACAATTTGTAAGCTGACTTGTATGGCATTTAATATTTATTAGGAAGAGTTAAGCTTTTCATCTAGTCGACTTGTGGCTGTTGACTAGTATTTAAGAGGGTGTTTAGATAGATGTTTAGGGACACTAGGGAAGATCTGGAATACTAGTTTAGTGGTACTAGAAAGATGGAGTTGGCGAAGTTGTGGAAAAAGATCTTGCATGATCTTGCAGATTAGATTGTTATCTGATAGTTGGCATTTGTAGAGCTAGTGGTTTGCATACTTGGGAACAAGGGGATTTCTTGGAGGCTTGCGAGCTCAAGTTTAGATTTGCCTTAGGGTTTCCATCAGCTTCTGATTGTCTTCAGAGCTAAACTAGCTGAGATTGTATTGGATCTGTGGATCTTACAGAATTATTGTTGTTTGTAATTGGCCCTAACCCGAAAGGCCTTACAACTGGGCATGTTAATTGAAAATTGATTTGAACATCTTGTGTTGTGTATGTCTGCTATGTAATTATGAAGCTGCAAGGTTTGGACTATCCTTAATTGGACCCTTCTCACCTTGGTCTACGTCAGGTGGTATCAGAGCATAGTTGATCTTGTGGGAGTTGAGTTGATCCTGTTGGAGCGAAGTTTGACCTAGCAAGGTTGATCTTGCGAAGTTGATCTTGTTGGTGAAGAGATCGTATGATCTTAGTTACAGATCCATGGCATTGAACTTGTGAAATTGTGCCCTAGTTGCTTGTGCAAGATTGTAGATTGTGATTTGACTTGTACACAACTTGGAGATTGTCACAAGGTGGTCAGTGAGGGTTTTTTGCAGAGGGTTTTTGCATATCTTTAAGGATGTCTCTGAGAAGATTGGACCCTAGAGTTATTTCTGATCTTTGTGATACTGTGGAATCTTAGATCACAGAGAAGGTGAAATCAGATTTTAGATCTAAGATGGAATTGATGAAGAATGACATGGTCGCCGAGATCATGAGAGCTATTACTGGTATACCTCGAAATGTTGGTACTAAGGATGGCTATGAGGAAGCTGCTGAAGAATTTGAACCTGCTGGATCTAGTGGTGATGACCGGAGGGATAGATCCGGTGAAGACAAAACTACTCAGTTACATAGATCTGGAGCTCGGTTTAGTAATAGTTACCGAATGAAAGTTTCTACTTTCTTTGGTACTTTGAAGCCCAACAATCTGATTGATTGGATTGGTGAACTTGAAGATTTCTTTGAGATGGAAGAAATTGAAGATCCTCTTCGGGTGAGATTGACATAGACTAAGTTGAAAGGACATGCTGCTCTTTGGTGGAAAAAACTACAAAGAGATAGAGAAGATGAAGGTGAAACAAAGATCAATTGGTGGAGGTTGATGGTGACAAAGTTTAAAGCTAAGTTCATACCGGTTGACTATGAGCTTGACTTGTTTAAGAAGTTGCAGAATCTGAAGCAGAAGGATTTGTCTGTTGAAGATTATACCGAGGAATTCTACAAGCTTACTATTCAGTTTGGAAACAAAGAACTTGGTAAGGAAAAGGTAGCTCAGTATGTGAATGGTCTAAGATTCAATATTCAGGATGAGCTTGGTATGCTGAAGATTGATTTCATTGAAGATGCTTATCAGTATGCTTTGAAGGCAGAAGATAAGTTGAAGAGGAAACAACCTGGTAACTCCCAAGGGAAGAAGAAAATTGATCACTCAGTGAAGGATAAACCGAATGATGTAGAAGATGAATAGAAACTTTTGGAACCAAAGAAGAAGATAGGTAGAGTTATCTTTAAAGGTACTTGCTATAACTGTGGAGAGGAAGGACACCATTCTTTTGAATGTACATAGAAAAAGGTTGACCGACGAATTGCTGTGGTAAATGAGAACATTCAAAATGAACCCAAGTCTGAGAACTTGCTGCTTCAGCAAACATTGCTCGGTACAAAGGAGGAACCTTGTCAGAGGAGTAACTTTTTTAGGACCCGATGCAAGTCTGAAGGTAAACTCTGTGGTGTTATTGTTGACATTGGTAGTACTGATAACCTTGTTTCTGAGGACATGGTTAGGAAACTTGGTTTGAACAGAATGAGACATCCACATCCTTATAGGATTGGTTGGTTGCAAGATGATCATGCTCTGGAAGTTAGAGAACAATGCTTCATTGATGTTCAAATTGGCCAATATGAGGATCTTGTGTTATGTGACATTGTGAAGATGAATAGTTATGATATATTGCTCGGTAGACCTTGGAAATATTATTGCAGAGCTATTTATGACTATGTGAAGAATGTATTTACTATTGAGGAGGATGACAAGAAGTTTTCACTAATGCCTTTGATGGATACACCACTCAGTAGGAGAAGCCTGAGTATTGGTTCCCGAGTTGAGTTGGTGGATCCAGAGAAAATGAATGATCAGTTTGGAGAACTGACCTATATGTTGTCGAGAAAAGACTTGAAGAGACAGAGGAAACTAAAGTGGAAGAATATGCAAGCTGCGAAGATGGAGGACCTGTATGTGAAGAACCAGTTTGGGGTTTATGTGATGAACCTTGGAAGATGTTCTTCTCACATATGAACATCTTTTGGAACCTGGGGTGTCTGATGCAGGGGCATTTTGGGGTGATGCAGGGGTAATCCTTGTCCTCGGTGAAACTGCATGGGTGTTTGTATTTTGGCCGGTGTTACTCGGTTACAGCCTTCACTGACGGTCTCGATCATTGAAACAAGCTTGGTCACTGAAGGAACTCGGTAATCTCTAGTGCTTAGTGAAAGTGTTACTCGGCGATGTCTGCGGTGCTCGGTGATGTTTGGCATGCTCGGTTATTTCACTGATGCTCGGTAGTTCTAGTTTACCGACTAGAGTTCTGTGTGATTTGTTGGGCCAACTTGGTGCATTTATTGTTGGTATTTGTTGTTACAGACTAACATGCTGAATTAAATGTTTGTATACAATTTGTAAGCTGACTTGTATGGCATTTAATATTTGTTAGGAAGAGTTAAGGGTTTCATCTAGTCGACTTGTGGCTGTTGACTAGTATTTAAGAAGGTGTTTAGGTAGATGTTTAGGGACACTAGGGCAGATCTGGAATACCAGTTAAGTGGTACTAGAAAGCTGGAGTTGGAAAAGTTGTGGAAAAGATCTTGCATGATCTTGCAGATCAGATTGTTATCTGATAGTTGGCATTTGCAAAGCTAGTGGTTTGCATACTTGGGAACAAGGGGATTGCTTGGAGGCTTGCGAGCTCAAGTTTAGATCTGCCTTAGGGTTTCCATCAGCTTCTGATTGTATTTAGAACTGAACTAGTTGAGATTGTATTGAATTTGTGGATCTTACAAAATTATTGTTGTTTGTAATTGGCCCTAACCCAGAAGGCCTTACAACTGGGTATGTTAATTGAAAATTGATTTGAAACATCTTGTGTTGTGTATTTCCGTTGTGTAATTCTGAAGTTGCAAGGTTTGGACTATCCTTAATTGGATCCTTCTCACCTTGGTCTTCATCATAACTTCTGGACTACGCTGGGTCTCTGCAATTGTCTTTATAAATGTGCATTTACAGGTGTCATTGATGAATGCGCTTGCACATTATTCCGCATGATTTTTTAGGATTGCATATGCAATGGTCATCATTATACCAGACTTCCATATTAATTGTTGATTGCAAGGTTACACAATTTGTTTTGTAACAATAATGATTTCTTTCTTGTGATATGATGGGTATCATCAATCCTATTAATTGAATAAATGGAGGTAAAGTTATTATAGTTACGATGAGCACTTCTTTTTACATCATGTTAAACCAAAGCTAGGATTTTCATGTTAGGAAAATAATTTCCAGATTAAAGCATGGTAGTATACTACTCTAGTAAGGTTTTAGGATAATGGTGGGAGGATCGTGTCGAAGCATAGGCTAAGTAGGGGATAATGGAGAGTAGGAGGGTCCCAGTATTTTAAATAATTATTTATATTCCATTCATTACTCTAACTCCTAAAAATTGTTATTGGGTATATATTTTAATATGTGTTAATATAGTATAGTTTTGTGAGTGAATGTAGGAGTTAGAATGTTTGTTTTAAATATCTACTATCTTAATTTTTAAGGAGAGGGTTTAGTGAGAAACTTAGTATTTGATTATATTCATATAAGTCTTATATAATATCTATTGCTATGTTTCCTATTCGTAACACACGAGATTAACCCCATCAACACCCATATTTACAAGACAATTTGCTTCCTTATTGCCTTCTGTGAGGCCCACCTTAGTCCCACATAGTGATCCAAATTTGCTAGACACTACATTTTCATTTTGATTATGTTTTTGGAGATACTTGGACTCATTTGACTACTGTTATGTTATGATGGACTCATTAGACTTTATATTTTGTTGACTCTGTATGTGGATCCATGATGAGTGGATTTGGATTTGATCATGTTAGACTATATACTTTCGTTGATCCTGTGCAAGGATCCATGCTTAGTAGTTTCAGATGTGATTATGTTAGATGCTATTATTATCTTTTTATTATAGAACCCGATGACTATCTGATGATGATAATAGACTATAGATAATCTTGATTTCATTTGAATTATGCTATTGAATTACAAATTGAATTATGCAAATTAAATTATGAATTATATAGGCAATTGAAGTAATAACTGAGTTATGCAAATTGAATTTACTTAATGTGGTTATTGAATCCTAAATGATTACGTGTAGACAACTGAATTATGACATTTCATTCTAGGTGATCGAATGACCAATTGAATTGTGTTAGATCATTACTTTTTGTATGACTCCTTGTATGCAATTGAGCTAAGATTAATGTGTAGATATTACATCTTGAATGTTATATACGATGGTTTTCTTCCTTGAATTACTGATGCTGCATTTAGGTTTTGCAGGTGGAAGGACCATGGAAACATTCGGGGAAACCACATTGAATACTTGTGCTATCAGTAAAGCCAAGGCCCCATCTATTGAAGAGACCAGGGCCTCGTTGTGAAGTGTTTTATTTTGTAACCATAATGTGAATGTATGTGTAGGATTGTTAAGTGTTGAAATATGTTGGACATACCTTAACTGTGATGTTAATTATGTGAGTGTCGCTTGACACTAGAGTTATTGTTAACTAGGGTATGTCGTGTGATTGGAGTGTGAGAGCAAGTCCTAGAAGATTACTCAAGGGGGTATTTTAAGTGTAACCTCTTATCTTAGGATCCCTAAGTCAAGTCATACCTTACATTTTCGTGCTTTAATTGAACCATGGTTTTTGGAGGGTTAAATGGGACCCTAGGGGGTAGTTTCATGCATTTTTAGGTAGCCCATTCCTTGTACCCATAGGTTAGGGGTAATTTTAGCATGGGAAAAACCATATGTTGACCTTTTGTCCCCTCCAATAGTGCCCATTTAATCTTGCACGAAATTTCAACTTGCATGATGGACCATCTTAATGAGGGTTGTGGAGAGTTGGTTGGGGGAGTCCCTTTTAGTAGAACTTTTAGAGGGGTTTGGGTTGTTCACCCACTCTCTACCTTTAGAGACCACTAAACTTGGAGAAGGAAAAAAGCTGAGGATAGAAGAAAGAAAAAGCTCAAAACTTCATCATTTTGCATAGGATCATAGGTTGGAGGATCTTGCTCTTCATCTCTTTCATTTTGTTGTAGATGAAACTTGTAGATGTAAATTTTGTGAAGTGTTTTAGCTCCCCATGGTTGGTCATGGTGAGAGCATGAAATAGCATTGTGTTTTCTTTTGTGATTGGATTTTGGGGTGTATACTCTCAGATTCACTCACCCTTGGGAGGGAAGAGAAATCGAGAGGGGGTGTGGAAATGGAGGCAACTCCATGTGTAGAATCTCCTCCATGTGTGAGGAAAGATGAACTTGGGTGAGTGATTTTCCCCAAGAAACCTTGTATTTAGCCCGTGTGGCAATGGGGGTATAAGGAGGAAAGATGAACTTGGGTGAGTGATTTTCCCCAAGAAACCTTGCATTTAGCGCGTGTGGCAATGGGGGTATAAGGAGGAAAGATGAACTTGGGTGAGTGATTTTCCCCAAGAAACCTTGCATTTAGCCCGTGTGGCTATGGGGGTATAAGGAGGGAAGATTGGCCATGAGAGCCTTGTATGAAATTCAGTTATATGGGTCCATGTGTAGCCTTGTTCTTGTATTGCAATGGTTGTCTCCATGGGTTGTCCACCCACACCCCATAAAGGATATTCATGGAATTTCCTTAGCTTCTTTCACCTTGAGGGATTTTGGGATTTTCATGTGTTTATGTTCTTGTTGTGTTTGTGTGTGAGTGTTTGTTTCCCGTTCATTGTGGTTTCCCCAAGCTCAGGGGTGGCCTCATGAGAGGCCTAGGTTGGGAGGTGAGCTCCCATGGTCGTTTCCTTGCTTTGTATACATTTGCAGATTTGTGGAAGCTCAAAGAGGAGCTATGATCTTTTTGGAGGTTGTGAGAAGACAACCCGTTCATTCCTTTGTGAAATCTCTCTTTGTATTTAGACATCTATTGTTGTAAAAGAGATTGTAATGTTTTTTTACATGGTGCTATTGTGAAGATGAAATAGATGAGAGACTGTCATTTCTTGATCTTTCATTGTGTGGTATTATACTTTGCAATGCTTTATTGTAACTATGAAGATGTAACTGTATTTGATGTATTTGTGTATGTATTGAAATGGATTCCATAATGTTTATGATGGATTCTTGCATACGTTATAAAAGATCTCTCTCTCTCTTTATAATTGAAAATACTCTTTCTTTGCAAATGAGTTATCAACATTGATAGATTTAAATATTGTAACAAATCCATTATGATTCCAGATTTGGGTTGATATAATAATATTGTAGTTCCTATAAGATGATTTAATTGTTATGATCAGTTTTATCTTATTCCTTGAAAGAAAGGAAAGATAATATATGATGAGTTCTTGGTTATTCCAAAGAGAAGAAAGTAACCAATTCAATGTAGATATTTTATGGAGTTTTATTGTAAGCATTTGATTAAAGAATTGCAAACAAAAAAAGAAATTATTACCTCTCTTTACCTCTTCAAATTTGAAGTTGAAAACTTGTTATTTCTTATTGTTGTAGAAACAATAGAATTTAGTTATGTAACTTGAGCAAATTCCTATCTCTATATTTCATTCAATAGAGGATTGATTATTACAATATGATAAATTAGTATATCACCATAGACATGCAATCTAGAAAACAAAATAATAATACATGTAGAAAATAAACCAATAAGATGCATGAAGAAATAAAATTTGGTAGCAAACTAAGTCTTTGAAAACAAAATATAAACTAAGTCATTGGCAAAAAAAAAAGAATAGAGACCTACAGGTCTCTGGAAAATGTATGGAAAATAATTCCCATACATTTTCAATACCACAGTCAATTTAATATTATATTCTTGCCGTCTCTTAATGTAATAAACTAATAAAAAATAAACTAAGTCACCACCCCCTTACTTCATTATTAACTTCCCCTTTATCTAGGCGCATGAGGTGGGATGGCTAGACTTTGTATTAAATGCAAACATTTTCATTGGATGAGATAGTGTCCTTGTATGACACCTCATCTACCCTTTTCACTTTATGTCTTACCTTTATGGTCTTCAAAAAAAACCCACGCATGTTTTCATTGCCCATGCCTTGTATTAAGTTTCAAATTTGGAAGTGTACTGCCTTATGACATGGGAAAGGAGTGGGACCCACCTCCCACTACCTTTCCATGTCCTCACTCTTTTCCAAGCTCAAGTTTGGCGCAGGTTTTCTTTGGGTTCATTTAAATTTTGTTGAATTTGACTTCCCTCTCCCTTACATGCGTACCTCCCTTGTCCCTTGTGATGGCAAGTGGAGAGTAGGGAGGAATAGGTAGGCATAGGGCTGTCTTAGTAGGTTGATTTGATTGAAAGTAAGGCTAGTTTTCTAGGTAGCCTAGGTTGATTTAATTAATGATTATGTTTTAGTGCAATATTAGTATAAATTAAGATAGTTAATGATAGTTAAGCTAGTTTAGGATGTGATATAATTAAGTTAATTTGATATTTAGTCATGTCAATAATTTTAGTTAGTTATTTATGAGCAATGTTTTAAATATTTATTTAGTTGTTATTGTTTTTCTCATTGTTCTTATTATGAAGTATAAGTATATATATTAATTAATTTATTATAGTTTATTAATTAATTAATAATTATATTAATTAATTAATATATTATAATTATTAGTTGATGATATATATGTTTATGTTATTTAATTTTATCATCATTATTTTCTTAACAGTAATTAACCTTTTATAAATTATTAATTAGTTAATAATTATATTAATTAGTTATTAATTAGTGAGTATTAATTGATTTAACCTTTATCCATATGTAACGGATATTGGGTGAAGATGATTATATAATTTTTGTATCCAAAATTCTCACAAAACTGAGAATCTAATCATCAAAAAAACAAATTGGCCTTGAAGTAAACATAATTGGATAATGGTTAACCTAATTATAGAATTAACGTTATTAAATAATCATTCAATCCCTTTTAGATCACCTTTAAGCTTTTAGATCGATGATCGATGATATTGATCGAGAAGATGAGCAATGATCTTTTTCGATTATAATGATTTCTTTCTAGCATCCTATGGAAACTTAAGCAACCTTGTTAAGGTTGATCACCTATCTCTGTAACACCCCAAACCCCAAACCAACTAACAAGAAACGAAAACTAAATAAACACCGATTTTTTTTTTTTTTGAATATTAATCCATTACATAGAATCTTTACAACCAGATACCAAGAGTATTATTATTGCATTATTACATATCTGATAATTACATCTGAGTATTTGGATGTACTCCAAATCAAATACAATACAGAAATTCAAATACAATCAGATTGCTAACTGATTGAATCAAATTCAGATACATTTAAAAACCAAGAACCATACTACATCTAGACCCTAATGTTCTATCGGCAGACTATCCTTCCAAGTCCTTCTACCAATATATATATATATATATATATAGAACCTGAAATCACGAGCAAACACATTCGACAAACACAACAGGGCTTAGTCACATTGTCCAAGTTATTTAAACCTTCAGTAAACCTGCATGTTAGATATAGTAATCGCATGATAAACATGTAATCCATATATCAGATATTCTGAAAATACAATTTTCTTTTCTCAACCAGATTAAAGCAAGCACTTGATTTCTTACAAATAGTTATGCAGAAATAAACTCGCATAGATTATGACAAGGAAATGATCCAGTAGTTCATGGGTGTCAACATAAGAACCTACGTTCAGCCACTCGTAAGATTCAGTATGTCAGATGAAACCATAAGTTATTATTTTATTATATGAAACCCAACCCATGAATTTTAACATTATCACTTGATTAAATAACTGTCATAAACTTTCCCATAAGGATCTAGACTAGTGTCGGAGGGCATCCGACAAAATAATTCTATCACCACAAGTTACTCGATTCATGACAGCCACCCAATCTAAAGGATCACACTTGCATAATCTAAGAATACACATGATTTAACTGCTATAGAGAAAAATGAACTACAAAATTCCATTTCAATATACAGTTATCTCCATTGCATCAATAATAAAATTGAATCCACAATCTGGAAATCCATATTAAACCATGTTTCCATATTACCATTCTATACTTAACCAAGTATCAAATCTCCTGACAAAATTATAACCATAATCTATTCCATCATAATAACATCAATACAAAATGCCATAAACAATTTCATTCACATTGGAATCTTATCTACAATGATTATAAATAAATCTAATCATAAACAGACTCCATCTGAAATATACAAAAATCTTCCACAAAACCCATTACAGATATCAGTTAAATAGTTTGTTGATTTTAACAGATTATAAATGTACTTTACACTCTGTTCTGTTATCTATAAGTTCATATCCCTATATTCACGACAGCGTACATATATGTATATATCACGGCAATATATATATACATACATGTATTCTAGCATGCATATAGTCATATAACCTCATACATAACATTCCAGACTTTACTATCTGTACTGTTATCTATACGTTCATATCCCTATATTCATGACAGCGTACATATATGTATATATCACGGCAATATATATATACATACATGTATTCTAGCATGCATATAGTCTTATAACTTCATACATAACATTACAGAGTGCTAAGTAAAATCTCTAATTTTACCGTTATCATAAAATGCAAGAAAACAACTAAACATATAATTATACATCTCAGTAATTCAGAATTAGAAAATGAATTTACCAAATTGTAAGATTGTATATTCAGTCTGAAGACCAAAAGCAAATTATATTAATCTTATTACTAAGTTTACACCCAAAATATTACTTTTTTTTTTACAACTGAAACTATAATGTCATCGCATTTATATTTAGTCATTAATACTCTGTTGACACACATCTAGTTCATATATATATAGTTAGCTATACTATACTGCTCTATATATATAAATAAGAACTGCTAACTGTCGACATTCTACTACCAATGCATATCTATAATAATAAGCATTAATAAATATATATATATATATACAAACCGATAGTCATTAATAACACAGAGAATCATACTAATTGCCACAAGTAGGATCGACTATTCACATAAGCTATGAAATCAACTGTATTTACAGTCAAAACAAAGACCCGACCACAGTTTAATAAATATAATTTATGCAACCACAACTACGAACACAACTAACATTTTGTTTCCCTTCACCTCAAATTTATCACAGTTGACTGTTTATAAGAAGACTCACAAAAAAAAATAGAGACCTTCTAAAACAACCGAACAACTAGAAATAGATGCTGTTGAAAACTAACCCTTACTATAAATTTAGAAGAAACTGTTAATGATAACAATAATACATTCTATAATTGATAAACTCAAAACTGCAAAATGATTCCATAGGAACTCTTTTCCTGAACCGATGAATAACAATACAAATCGATAATGAAAACCCAAAAGACTAACAGGTTCTTCACTCAAGGATTATGCTATCAATGCCGAAGCCATACGAAACATAACTTCAAAAATCCCTTTATAATGATAACTATAATGTAGCCGTAAATGGCTTATTCAAAAGAATAGAGAATAAAACTATCCCTTATACTTCTATAAGACAACATTGAGCTCATAAAACCTAAACCATAGTAACAGATTCAACCCAATAATCTTCTGGACACTTTTCTCAAACTAGCAGATGGGTTTTCGACAAACCTTTTTAATTCCACTAAGACCAATAAAGAAAATGAGCTAGAGACGACAAAGAAAACTTACTTCACAACCCTTCATAAATTTTTATTATGACAGAGAATGCTACAAGACGAAGCTCATGACGGTTACAAAATAAACAGAGACTCATCACCCAGAAGCTATGACTCTTCACAGTATTTCTATGACAGAAAACTCTTTATGTTTCCAAGATCACAAGTACCCATATTTAACTATAAATGGAAACTTCATAACAAAGACCATAGATAAATGAAAACAAGTTTACAATCCAACTACACCTTCACAGTTACTTCCTCCATGTAATAAATTCATTCACAAAACTATTCCAAAAGACTTTTAATATTTTCCTTACATCATGCAGATTAAGCAAAGAATTCAAAGAGAGAGAGTTAAGAAATTGCCCCTGCCTGAGAAAATGCGAGGGTGAACACTAAAAGACCGCTTGCAGAGCTTCCTGCCCAACTCGCAAACGAAGTCTTTGTCCTCCTCAAAGCCGTGCTTCACAAAATAAACCTCACAACAACTTAGAGAAAATGCAACCACGATATCGATAGAAGAATTGAGATATGCATTGCCGTGAAGATAAAACGAACTGGTGAAACACAAGAACCTCCCTCATGGTTAACAACTTCCCAGAATCTCGCAGAGAAACCCGTTCAACAGAGGGTTTGTTATTTCCTTCAAACTGAAGTTCATCAATGGTGAACTGAAATCAAAATGCAATCCATCACCAAGCAAAATGACCGATAAGACATACAATCAATGCTCATTACTGCGAGCTAATCTCAAAAAACTCCACTCACACCAAAAACTCCACACTTGGCATTTTCGGTACAGCTCGCATACCAATACCTGCCGCCTTGAATTGCCAAGTTTGCCGCCATAACAATCCACTAAACTCAGCTAAGTCACGGCTAGTTTAGGTTAGGTGTTGATAGGTTTAGGAATATCGCATAAAATCATGCCTTAGTCTTTACTTAGGCTAGGTTAACTTAGTTTAGATTGATTTAAACAAAACTTCCTAACTATCTTCTAACACTAAACCCGCTAACACTTTAGCATAAGTATTAACATCAAAAACTGCTAAGTAAACTAACATTTAAAATAAGACATTACCAATATACTAACAATAAAATGATATTGATATTAATATTAATATAAATACTAATCCTTACCATTACCTCAAACACATAATGATCCTACTAATAGTCATTAATATTAGTATTAATATTTATCTTAATATTAATATTAATTACTATTATAATTCCTTTCATATAGAAATTAACATCAATAACAATCATCAATATTATACATATAATTATAATCATTCATTAATATAAACATTTGTACGTATATATAAAATCAACTATATGTCTATATATATATATATATAAACATACACATATAATTATTTCATATTAGCATACACCAATTTATACAAATGAAATATTATAACAAATATATATATATATATATATATATATATATATATATATATATATTGATCAATGAACATATCCGAATCATAATTCCTTTCACCAACCCATTCTGAAACATACACACATAAAATGGAACTAAAACTATAGCAAATAAACTTGAAAGCTGAAACGTCTTTCTGAAATATTTCTTACTACAGGATTTTGAATCTGAACCGATTCAAAAGATAAAATTCTGATATAACACATACTGAAATGCTTAGACCATTACTCTGAGAATCAGACTTAGTGAACTCTGAATTCTCCAAGAGTTTATAAAGCATATTAACGATGCCAGATAACAAATTGTTCAACCGAAACATGTTCCAAAACAAGTAACAAACCATCCAGAAAATATAAACTAATCTCAGAATTCTATGGATCAAGTCCAAGACTGTCAGGGCATGACAGTCTCTTTTTGAGACGTAGGCATTAACACTTTTATTCCGCATCTCAAACATGGAAAACTTTTAACCTATAAAAAAAAAAATTTGTTGGTTGTGTTTTGACCCGAACTTTTGGGCATCACACCTTCTCTGTATATGTGCTTAGCTTCATATTGAGGAATTTCATTAAGAATTTCTAATATTTCTTCCAATTTAGAATTTAGCTTCCAATTAGGTGTTTTCCTTGATCTAATATCATTAATCATAATTTGAGAATCACCTTCAATCTCGAGTTTAGCAATTCCCATTGCCTTCCAGAGCTTGATTCCTTCAAGAATTGCCATACGTTCTACCATGTTATTAGAAGTTGGTTTGATAGATTTTGCACATTTTGCTAAGATTTTTCCATTCCAGTCATGGATTATGCATCCTAATCTAGCAATGCTAGGATTTCCTCTTGAGGCACCATCAAAATTTAGTTTATGCCAACGATATTTAGGAGGTTACCATTTACATAAACTTCTATCTAATTTGCTAATACTACCGCCTTTACCATATAGAGGTAAATTGATAAGTTTTGGCCAAGTTCTCTTGATTTTATTATCTCATGTTGAAAAGGAATTTTCATGATTAATAAGATTACGGAGTCTGTTGTTGATAATCTCCACTACTAAAGTTTCTTTCTTATTCGTGAGTGTTCTAACATCTATTTTTTGGTTGGTAAATATTCTTCTATTACGTTCTTTCCATAACTCCCATATCAATATAGATGGGGAGATAGTCCATATATCCTTATATAGACTATGCTTATATAATATGTGCCATGCTTTTAGAAATTCCACTATGTCCAAAGGCATAGTAGAGCTCCAATTAAGACATTTCCTTAACCAATTCTAGCATTCTTGTGCGAATGGGCAGCTTATGAGAACGTGATTAACATTTTCTTCATGTTTTTCACATAGGGAACATCTGGACGGTCCTTCAAATCCTAGCTTCCTAAATCTATCTGCAGTTAGTATTTTATTTTGTAGGACTGCCCATAAAAACATGTCTACCTTTGGAAGGCATACTTTAATCCAACATAGGTTCAGGGGAATATCTAGAGAATCCATATTTTGTTCTTTGACAATAGATTGATAACCATTTTTAACTTTATTTTTTCCGTGATTTGATCGAGTCCATATTAATCTATCTTCCCTATTTTTGAGAGAGACATATCTTCATTAAGAATATCTATTAGTTTTTTCCTTTCTAACTGATCTATCTGAATATTGTTCAATTCTTTCCAAGATGAACCATCTTCCAAAGATATATAATCCTTAACCCTATCACCCCATAATCTCTTTAATATATCAATGGTGATATGGGATAGACCCAATTTATTCATAGGTATATAACCTCCCCATGAGTCCTCCCAAAAAAGGGCTTCCTCACCCTTTCCTATATCCCAAGTAAGACTTTTATTGATAATGTCTTTATTATCTATAATGAAGTTCCAAATTCGGGAACCTTTGACATGATTTCGGGATCTAAATATATTTACTGGGTCTACATTTGAAATATACTTGTTTAGAAGGATTGAGGCCCACTTATTTTTTGGTTCTTGTACTAACCTCCATATTAATTTTGCTCCAAGAGCTTTATTTTGCCATTGCAAATTTTTAATTCCTAGACCCCCAAGAGAAGTAGGTTTGTATATATTATCCCACTTAATCAGAGCTAACTTTTTATTTTTTGAAGATCCTTTCCAATAAAAGTCCCTTAGATGCTTATCTAAATCTAACTTAACATTGCCAAGAAGAGGTAGAAAAGATATTTGGTAAGTAGGGATTGCCGAAAGGACATATCTAATCATAGTTGTCCTACCAACCTTAGTAAGCCATTTTCCTTTCCAACTTTCCTTTTTATTTTGGATCTTGGTTATTATTTGTTTCCACAATTTTGAGGTATGTGCACCTTTGTCTATGGGAATTCCTAAATATTTACAAGGGAAGTTATCGATATTATACCCTAGAATGTTGCAAATTTTCCTAGCTTTGGATAGTGGGGTATTAATGAAGAAAACTTCAGATTTGTTGGGATTTACTATTTGTCCAAAAGCCTTCATATATACTGCCAATATATCTTTAAAGGCTTTGGCCTCTTGTTTACTACTCGCACCTGGGAAAATGGTATCATCAACAAATTACTGATGGGTTATATCAAGAATGTTATTGGTGACCTTAACTCCTTAGATCTTTCCTTCTAAGTGTGCCCTAGTTATAGATCTACCTAGTGCCTCCACCATAATAACATAAAGATAAGGGGATAAGGGGTCTCCTTGTCTAATGCTTCAAGATATTTCAAAGAAACCTTCAGGTGTTCCATTTATAAGGAGGGAAATTCTAGGTGTAGATATACAATTAAAAATAAGATTTATCCATTGTTTGGAGAAACCAAATGCTTCCATACATTTGCATAAGAACCTCCAATCTACTTTGTTATACACTTTTTGGATGTCTACTTTAATTAGCATACAAGGTTCCTTATTATATTGAGTCAAGTGTAGGATTTTTTGAGCAATAATGATCCCATCTAGAATTGATCTTTTGGGGACAAAACCTGTCTGCTCTTCTGAAATGATGATTGGTAAGAAGGTTTTCAGTCTATTAGCTAATGACTTAGAAAGGATTTTATATATTGTATTACACAGGGATATAGGGCAGAAATCCCTTGGCTCTTCACAATCATTTTTCTTAGGAATGAGTGAGAAAAAGGTATTATTGATTTCAAACAATATTGAACCAAAGTTTCTAGTTGCTTCCATAGCTTCCCAAATTTTGTTCCCTAAAAAGTGCCAACATCTTTGAAAGAAACTTGCTTGAAAGCCATCAGGACCAGGTGATTTATCAGGATGGAGTTGAAAAAAGAGCATCTTTAACTTCCTCCATAGTCGGTTTCCTATTAATCCATTTATTATCAGATTCTGAAATAATTTTTTGGAATAGATGTTAAAAGATCTTTTTGGGAGTTTAGATCTGAAAATTCATAGTTGTTCAGGAGATTAGTATAAAAATTTACAAGTTCTATTGCTATTAAATTTGGATTGTCTATATAGTCTCCATTTGAGTTTTTGATCTTGGTTATCCGATTCCTTCTATTCTTAATGCTGTTATGAATTTTTTTTGTATTATTGTCACCTTCTCTTAACCATGTTTGTCGAGATTTTTATTTCCAGTGAATTTCTTCTTTTAAAAGTATTATTGCATGTTTAGCCATTAAATCTTTTTCTTTATTATAGCTTAATGTATTCATCCCTTTCTCTATAACTTCTTTATTTAAGGCTTCAATTTCATTCTCAATCTTGATTTTGTTCTAAAAAATGTTATTGAATTTGTCTTTATTCTAGTCCATAATCTTGTGTTTGATTGTCTTTAACTTAGTAACTAGGCAGAATATTTTAGAACTAGAAACTTTAATTTGTTTCCACCATTGTTCCAAAAGTTGCATAAAATTGTCATCTTGAAACCACATAAATTCAAATTTGAAAGGGCTTCTAAGAGGCTTAGTGGTTTTTGTAATGTCCATTCTAATAGGGAAATGGTCTGATCCAGCATTTGATAAGATTTTAGCAGAGGTAATAAAATCAAAATTGCCTGTCTCCACTAAGAAGGAAGCGATCCAATCTTTCAGCTATATGACTGAACCCTGTCCTACGATTATTCCAAGTGAATAAGCCATTAGTTGTTGTGATATCTATAAGATGATTATTGAGGAACCATTGACTAAAGTCTTTTTGAGACTGCGATATATATTGAGAGCCTCCAAAATTTTCTTTATTGTCTAAAATAACATTAAAATCACCCCTAATATATATATATATATATATATATATATATATATATATATATATATATATATATATATATATATATATATATATATATATATATATATATATATATCATTTTGATTGTTGATTAAATAGCCTTTCGGGACCTTCCATAATTCTTTCTTGTCATTATTATGGGCGAGACCATAAATATTAAAAAGGTTAAATTTGAGTGGGCTTCCAATACTTTTGACTGATCCTAGTACCCAATTCCTTTGGTTAGCAGTTATTTCAAAGACAACTTTCCTGGGGTCCCATATGACCACAAGACCACCAGATGAACCTTCAGAATGAATCATCTCTATTTTCCAAATACCTAATTTTTGGCTAAATTTTTTTCTTTCTTCCTTATTTAATTTAGTTTCTTGTATTAAAATTATCTCGGATTCAAATAAATTACGGTTTCTTTTTAATAATGTTTGGTTGTTAGGAGCATTAAGGCCCCTAACATTCCATGTAGTTATTTTCATTGTGATTTGGGAAGGAACTTCCCCTTCCCTATATGCATAAGGTCAGTTAGTTTTGATTGATCATCAACGTTACCATCCAGAGATCTCAATTCATTAATGAATTTCCTACCACATTTTTTTTATCTGTTTAAAAATTACAGGGCTCGAAAGACCTTCAATAGTGGAAGCTATCCCTAGTTGTCTATCTAAATTAGTAAGACCATGTAAACAATCATTGATATCTTTGGCCACTATCAGATTCTCATCTTGGAGACCTTCATTCATGGTATCTAGATCTATCTATGCTATGATTTTAAAATTATCAGGTTCATCATCCTTGATTTCCTTAGAGTTGAAACCATCTTAAAAATCAATAAGGTCTTTTCCATATTCTTCAAGTAATGAATTATGATTAGATGTAATTAGTAAGTCATTACATATTGTTTCCATTTCAATTGGTACATAAAATAGGGGTTCAGTATTCAGATCTTTCTCTGATATCCTACTATCTACATTACTTCTCCTAGTTTCTTCATCCAAGTGCCACTGTGTTAGTTCATCAGTGATCTCATTTTGAGCCTCCCTATGATATTCCATCAGTCCTCCTACCAGAATCATCTTTTGTTCAATAATCTATACTCTATCTTCTTGATTAAGATTACAATTGTCCTTATCTATGTTAGTCCAATTATTAGTCAATTGTGTCATACCCTTGAGAGTAGGGGTGGCATCCTTACATATACAAGCCTCATTCATAGAGCTAATATGATTGGGGGGCTAAAATAAAGGACTTCCATTTGAGAGCTCTACTCTCTTTTCATTTCTCTCAAGCATATTGAAGGACTATGAATGTTCATGATTAATTGGAGCCACTGCATCAGTCTGCTTATCTTTAAATTCAAATGCAAATCCACCTATGTTTTTGATTGAGGTAAAAGCAGGTTTTGAAGGGTCCTCGAAACCCTGAACAAAGTGGTCACAAAAGATATTCAAAGAAGCCCTAAAAATAGAACGGGTCAAGACCAAGGTGAGGGTTTTACAATAGGTACCCACAACTTGGATGAAACAATGCATGAAACAACCTTCATGCAAACCCAAGCTAAAGAAGAAAACCAAAACTAGGGTTTTCCTTTAGCACCCTTCTAATGAAATTTTAAAATCTAAGATTTACCTTTCCCTCCCTTCTTTTGGGAGCGGAGGGTCATATCAAATTGTAGAGAGGGGTTTTTATGATGTTTACTAGTAAACGAGGTCCACCCCTCTTCTACCAAAGAAGCCTTCTCCTACTAGTCTTGAGAGGAAGGTCTCAAGAGAGAAACAAAAGAAGACTAGATAACACCAATAAGGGTCCTTCCCCCAAACACAAGGGAGAAGCACCAAGTCCAGATTGCTCCGCAATAATAGAGAGACCAGCCAAAATGGGACTTGATGGAAGGAAACCAGCATACCCAACAAGAACAGAACCATCAACACTACCAGTAGTCTGACCAGCACCCAAGCTACCATTAGAAATGACAGTAGACCCAACAAGACCAGAACCAATAGGAGGATCACCAGTAGAACCAACATCAATAGTACCAACAAAAGCACCGATAGACTGTTCAGTAGACCCAACAAGACCCGAAACAAGTGGAAGACCCCCAACATCAGCATAATTAGTAGTAGAGATATCGTTAGAAAAAATTGTAACTATGCCAGCTAAAGAATCTCTAGTAGACTGAGCAACCTCAGATCTACTAGCAATGGTGACATCTTCAGGCCCAAAATTCTCAGCAAGATCAATATTTTTCTTTACAACTATATAATGGTCAAATGAAGCACCCTTCCACCAAGAAGCAGACCTTTTGGTCTTAGTCTTCTATAATCCACATTGAGCTGCCAAGTGACCCATTTTAAAATACTTCCTACATTTGAAAGGAAGCCCTTCATAATCCAAAGTTTGAATCCAGGAAGTGTTAGAGTACTCAAACTTAATCTTTTTTGGTAACCCCTTAGAGATGTCCGTCTCTACCAATAGATGTGCATAAGTCGAGTGCATAATATCAAATGACTCTTCATCCACCATCAGAAAGTCTCCAATAGCGTCACCTACCACTTCAAATAGGGAGTCAACCCAAAATCAGAGAGGAAGATAAGGGAGCCTTACCCAAATCAGAATCTTGTTAAAGATTTCAGAAGAGGGGGAAAAATCAGGAAACCAAGGTTTCATTACCAACATATAACAATTATCCCAAGAGAAAGAGTTATTGCACATAATCAACTTTCTATCTTCAACATTATCAAATTTAGTAGTAAAAAACCCTCTGCCATAGGGAAAATTTGAATAGTACTAGAAATGATAGGTTCCTAGTGATCATAAATCCACCGGTGCAAATCAGCAAGGCTCAACCACAAACCCAAGAAGCAACAAATCACACCATGAGAAGAAAAATCAGAGGATGCACACTCAATATCTTCTGTCACTTCCTCACCCAAGAAGAGCCGGATAGGGTTCGAGACAGGGAGAGGACCCTTAGCTCCTGAACCACCACCACTCCCAACCCCACTAGAGAGATTGGTAGTGGCCCCATTAGAAACCATACCAGCATACGTTAATGTCCCCTTAGGCACTGAAGCACCACCATGAGCAACCGGGGAACCCCCCAGTAGGCTGAGCAACACTCGCAGATTGCATAGAACTAGCAACTAGACAGGGAACTGTCGGCAAAACCAGTCCAGCTTCCTGAGAAACCTCTAGCGCCCCATTAGCAGCAACCAAGGGCACCCTAGCATAGACCCCAACATCCAGTGAAACCTACAATTTTCCTACCGATGGCTGACCTCCAGCCGAAGACAAAACCCTAGCACTAGCAACCGGCAATGCCCTAGCAAATGGCGAAGCACCAACAACTAGCGAAACCCTAGAATCTCTGACAACCTTCGAGGCCTGCAACAGGCCTCCAACAGAAGGCAAGACCTTAGCCGAAACACTCGGCATTGCACCAGCAGGCGATGATCCCCCATCGACTGGTGATCTCCCAGTGACCGATAGTGAAACATCCAACACCGCACTAGCAGCCGCCTATCTCCCAACGACCGAAAACTCCATTCTTTTTTGTGGTGTCTTCTTAGTTGTTTTTACAAATCCACCTATGTTGTTGAGAAAATTCAAATTTATTTTTTGATTTTGAGGAGGAGAGGCTACATCCTTAACCACACTTTTATTATTATTCTGATTTGTTGAGGGGTTAATGTTTTTATCCTTAATATTCTATAGTTCCAAGTTTCTACTATCATTGGAGATGAGGGTATCCTTATCTTCATCCATCTTTATGCTATAATCAATAATTGTAGGTTTAATGGGAACTTAAAAGGATTTACAACAGATTTCAATAGGGGGAATATGTTTATCATTTAAGTTCATTTGTACAATAATAATCTTTTCGGCATAGTTATGTTCAAATTCCACAGAGTCTACAAATTTACCTATGCTATCACCTATCTTCCTCAGAGATTCCTTATTAGTGAGTTCCAGAGGAAGGTTATTAAGAAGAACAACTTTGTCTACAAGAAATTCTTTAAGCATAGAGGGCTTAAAGAGAGGAATCCATTCCAGGGTTGTAAAATCTAAATTTCTAAATTTCGGAAGTCCTTCTGTTAGTATTCTATTTTTAGTGTTTTTCTGTTGCATTCTACATAAATGAATTTTTTAGGGAATATTGATAAACTTACCTTATTTCACAATTCTAATCTTAACCAGTTAGTAATCTTGCTAACCGGTAATCCAAAGCCATTCCATCTACATATTAGTCCACACCCTACACACAATTCTTGCATTTTCTCTATTAATCCATCTTTTAAGTCTAATTTCAAAGTTTTTTGATTAGGGCATCTCAGGGTTAGGTTATCGACTATGTGGTTTGCTTCTAAATTAGGATTTATTTTATACAGGTTATCAAAGTTTCCTGATGGAGTTTCTAACCTTGGAGCCCCATCTGATGTGACGGTTTTATTAAGGATGATTTTCTCCTCATAATCCACGTTAGGAACAATCTTAAGAAATTCAGGGTAAAGTGTATATACTAAACCTAGCTGGTTGAGTTTGATTGACACTAAATGGGATTGATTGAGATCCATTCTAACTATAATAGTGCCACTATTTTGCTTTTGTTCTGACGCCAACAACCCAATAAATTCTCCTAAGTAGTTACCAATAGTTTTGAAAGTTTCTATGTGTATTAGTTCTACTGGAACATCAAGGATGAGGATAGCCCTATCTACTTTTAGGTTTTTAATCTTTCTAGGATCAAAATTTGGTTGCCAATCTAGAAATACAAAATTAAACCCTTCAAATTTAGGACATTTCAAAGATAAAAAATCCTCCTTAATCTTTTTGTTGATGCATTTTAAAAATAAAAAACCTTCAGAGAAGGTAACAATATTTACCTGATCTTGAAAATTTAATTTAAACCAATCTATTATCTCCTCTGCAGTCGAACCTATACTTGTCCATCTAGAAAAAACTCCTTTATTCTTGCATATATCTACCACCATGTCTAGATACCCTTTTTCAAAACTAGGGCATGCATTAATAATCTCCCCTTGTTCTAATCTTTCACCCTCAATCTTCTGAGAATTGGAGGGTAATGATGTTGAAGTTTGATCTTTATGAGGATGGCTCATAGGTTGATTTACATTCCTCCTTTTATGTGGTGGCATGTATTTTTCTCCCGAATACTAGATTTGGTTTGAATTTAGTAATGCCCTTGTAACAATGGGATCCTTATTAACTAGATGTTCAGAAATTTTCTCACGCCGATGAGGAGGAGAATATGGAGTTGCTTTGTGTTGGGGCTCCATAGCCTTTAACAGATCAAATTTATTAGCCAAAGATAAAACCTTGGGTGCAGGATGAGGGGGGAAAGCATATTTCTTCTTGTGATTTTTGCGATGAATGACCTCTTTTCAACCAGAATCCTCTAACGGTTCCTCTTGAGGGCTACACTCCATCCTAGGGCATAGTTTCTCTCCAAACATTCCTCCTCTACTCTTTGCAGACCAAGTGTCTTTGGGGCTGTATGCTGGGAGATCCCTGAAATGAGGAGTTCTTCGTGCCTTGCTGGAAAAGAGTAACGGGTAGCATCAAAATGTTGAAATTGTTTATTGATTCCTTCCACGCTAAACACTACATGTGGAAGGCGGTCGACAAAGGTTTGCCATAAAGAATTCCTATGAGAGTGATTGCAAAGTAGAGCCATTTTTGTTCGGCTTATGTTGATGAAGAGGGAAGAATTATTAAATCAAAATGTGGAAGTCGTTGTGATTTTACCTTTGCTTTGGTTAGTTTTTTATTAAATAAGTTTAACTAGTTGACCATAGAGAACAAAACAAATAATATAAAAAAGATTTGGCATGTACTAATATGCCATAAATGAAAAACAAAATAGACCCCTCAAAAACAAAACAATAGACAAACACCAATAACAACATCCATACCCTAAAAAAGGAAAGCAACCTTTTTAGTTCTTAACCAAGGTGTTGGAGATTTTTCTTGCTACCTCCAATCCTAGGTGGAATTCATAAGACATGGGCCATATGATTGAGAACTAAAATAACCTACCCAACCCTATTCACCAATTGAAGAGAAGAGAAACACAACATTAACAAGGCACAAAACCTTGTTCACTTTGAGCTTCACCAAAATCAGGAGAGTATTCCCAACTTATAGGTCTGCACATATGACACACTCGCTTCAAACAACATACTACAAACTTACGGTGGTGAAAGGTTCTTAGATCAAATATAATGGATGTTTATGTTTTTTCCTAACCTTCAAGTACAATTCTATTCAACTTTGACCATATTGAGAACAAGGATACACTCCTCTTACTCCTACAACAAAAAGTAAAATAAATTTTAAATTTGGCCGGTATCTAAGACAAACTTAATTTTTTTTTATTAGATTAGTGCCTAATCCACAGTGCACAAAGACAAGATTTAGATCATACATGTATGCCCATATAACAAAATTACTCCAATCTATTAAGTTTTGACATTTATGCCTTGCAGAAATGAGTCCATTTGAACAACTACAAAATCATACTAATATCATTCTTATTTAATCAAAACCATTGCAAAATGTACACAACATTTAATTCCTTCCTTGAAGGAAGCCCATATACAAATCACACATTTTCAAAATAATTTGCAATGACAAAGTGAAAATATCATTAATATTTCAATTTAGTATTAAAATTGAGTACATAATATGGAGACAACTCTGTAATTCCCTTCATTATGAAAACATATTAGAACTGATACACAAACACAAACTCACTGAGAAACCAAATCTATTTCTTATGCTATGCACTTCACTACATTACATATCATAGAGAATAAAAATCAGAACAACAACCACTAAACATGACCTTGGTATTCCTTTTATAACTGGAAGGAATGCAACAAGCTATAGGTTGTTTACAAATATTCCACATCTAACTATCATTAGTCTGTTACAAAATATGTTATCCCAACAAAGTTTGTCGCTATCAATTTTGTCCTTGGAGAAAAACTGTATGGCTAGTATAGAAGGAAGCATTGGGGCCAGAACAAAGAGCACTCCTAAAACTCCAACTAGGTGTGTGAGCCATGCCACTATTGCCCATGGGTGGTTATTGAGGCATAAAATTCTAGAATGCAAGATTCTCACTATCTCCTCTCTTAGAAGAGAACTTTGTGACTTTTTCCCAGAGGGGAATGGATGACTCCATACCCCCATCTTCTGCACTTGCATCCATGCCCCAATCTGCACCCCTTGCATCAAAAAGAATAAGAGCAGTAGCCAGAGAGATTGAAATTATTTGCAAGCCACATGAAGCTCTAATGGCTTCTCTTGAAAATTTTAATCTCTTTGACTACAAGGTGGGACATCAATTCACCCAATCCCATGGTATTTATAAACTTCTTGTAACACAATTTTCCTCAACCACTTCATCCTACACCATGCATTCCTTACAAACTTCATACTCAACCTTCTCAAATAGAGAAATGATTTTTCTTTGATGCAGATAATCACCTCCAAAGAACATATTTATATCCTTACAACTCTATGACACATCATACACTCTTCAAGTTGATAAATGATGATAGATACTTATTGGTTTTGCATAATTTTCACCATATATTTGTGCTAACACATAACATCCATGTACTGGAATAGATCAATGATAAATCACTACTTTCGGAAAATCTTAATGCTCTGCATTTAATTCTTTGGTTGTGAGATCATTCACACTAGTTTTCTTGGTAGAAATAAACTTACCTAGATAATAAATTTTTTTTGACAGTGATGCTAATGATATCCCAACCCGTATTGATTATCTGAATCCTACAACCTTCCAAATTAGATGTCACAGTAGCTTTCTGATTCAATTAAGTTCCCTTTTCCATCTTACTGCAAAAATCAACAAAAATGTCCCGACCAAGTTCACCTACCATCCCCTTTGCCAGCACATTGCCACATGGCCACTAGTTATTTTCTCAAACTCATTCAACCAAAACCATGTAGGACTGACATAGTCGAAAACAATAGACCTCACATCTTTTAGCTGGCAAGACACTTGTTAATTGATCAAAAATCCATAGGCTCTAGAACATGCTACTTGCAATAGCAACGAAGTTGCGGCTAACATTTATTGTTGACACTAAAAACTTTATCACCAGGTTGTAACATTAAACCTACTTGATCTCCACATTCTATGAAGTGGGTGGATGCAAGAAGTTGAGTCCCACTTTTGGACAAATTAAAAAGTGAAAGTGTTTTCTCTATTTTTCAGATTTTCTGTCAATTGATGTCAAAATTTGAGGCACTTGTAGATTGAATCTCAATAAACTTTAGTAATATAAAATGTAGTGCTTGGAGTCCACTTTTAAAATATGTAATTTATTTCAATACCCACATGGTAGAAATTGCTTTTTAGTAGGAATATTTAAAAACCACTTTTCAAAATGCTTGTTTCAAGACCATACCACACGTGTAGGACCACCATATTTTGACCTAAATAAATGATTTTTTACAAATCCTTCCGGAGAAAGATACCTAAGACACCAAATATTATTGAGCATATTTTTTTAATAAATTTTTAATTGATTGTAAAGTACATTATCAAAACCTTTGGTGTACGACTACCATAAATTGATGAAAATTTCACATTTTTTCAAATTTTTTAAATCTTCAAGAGTATTTTATGTAGATTGATGTTATATAATTTATTTTTAAAAAAACCTAAAAATAAAAAAGTATTTAAAGTTTTAGTGAACCTTACTATTTTATATTTAGGTACCACTTTTGATTAATAAATAATGCAAAATAGTAAAATTAATCATATCACTATGAAATTTATATTTATGAAATCAGGACAATGAGAACTCTAATGGATTTTCATTTCCTCAAAAAATACGATTAGGAAGGCCCTCAAAAAATTACAGCAAGGCAAAAATCTAGCATTCCAGTGCCTTAGCCATTATTTTGGAGGTCCAAGCATAGGTTTCGTTCCGCCAAGCCTATCTCGAACCAAAAACCAAGGCAAAGGTACGTTCCCACTCCATGTTTTATGAAACGGGTGCCCGTTATTTAAAATTCAAAAAATGGACACCCATTTCTTAAATACAATAAATCGGTGTGTAAAAATATGTTTCTAGTCAGAATTTTTTAAAAAATAATTTGAAAATGAGCATCCATTTTGCAATAATGGGTACCTATTTTTTAAAAAATGGGTGCCTAATTTTTGAATTTTGAATCAGAAATCCAAACCTAAAGCGAGACCCGTTTCTAATGACATTTTCCAATTACACAACACTTCTACTAAATTGGGACCCAACTTCTTGCACTTACCCAAGTAGTGAGATCAAGTCCCTAAAACAAATGCCAAGATCTCACACAATCACTTACCCTAATAGTGAGATCAAGTCCCTAAAACAAATGCCAAGATCTCACAAAATCACAAGGATTGATATGTTGTCCAATTACATCTTTGTTGATGTACCAAATAAGTGCTTGCCTCTTCTCAGTTTGGGGTACATTGTCACAATCTCGCATCTTCATAGGCAAACATGAATTTTACCCTTGACCCTTGTGAAGATGTGATTAACCACCTTGTGTTACCCTCCACAATTTACCACAAGTTCACAACCTTTCATATTAGATGCATCTTTGGCATGCAAAGTAATGAGATCCATTCACATGGAAACGTGTTTGAATCATGCAACTTCACAAACCTCAAACTTGTTCATTCTTTAACCCAATAGATGATCAATTTTATGAAATATGTCATTTCCTTTACATGCCTTGTATCTTCTAAAAAGATAAGTGTCACAACCATGTAAATCTGCAAGAACCTCCAAACTAGTCATAGACTCACTATGATCATACAAATGTATGATACCTGTCACCCTTATCTACCCCAAGGACACATGCCATTCTTTCACAACTTTGCAAGCCAAGACAATAGTTAGCATTAGTTGTTGTGAACTAGTGACACTATTTTATATAGCCATCAACAAATCGTCTCACAACTTCGAAACCAAAACCTGTGGTCATTGATAACTACTACGAATTAGAAAAAACAATATTTTATTCATTTATTATTAGCTCTCCTTTATGACAAAGGATGCATGGAGATTCCTTGCATCTTCGCAACCTAATAAGCACTGACTCACTCTCTCTTGTGAAGTTACAAGAGCCATTTATCTTCTTTATGTGGGCTACCTACAACATGTGGCGTCATCTTGCTACTTCACAACCCTTAACAACTAACCTTCTTAACCATTATGAAGAAGTGATGACTTTCTTCTTCAACCACTAGTGGTTTCTCACAACTTTGTAACCTTTAGCAGTTTCAATCACTAACCACTATGAAGTTGCGACGAACAATTTCTCTTAACTGCTAATAGTTGGTCATAACTTCACAACCACTATGGTTACCATGACCACACTATTGTGAAGTTGTGGAAACACTTAACTTGATCACCAATTTTTCACATGCATAGAAACATAACTTAAAATGGGGTCGTTAGCTAGGACATGGGGAAACATACTTAGCTACAACATAATCTCGAGACCCTTAGGAAAATTAAAACCTATGGAAACACAAGGTCTACCAATCAAACCAATAATGAATAAAAGGGGAAGGTCACATTTACGACTAGGAAGACATAAGAGGCATGGCTTAAGATGAGGAACTAGGTCAACCAGTCACCGAAGGATTATAATGTAGACACAAAACTAGGGTACAATAGCTAGCTTAATTCAAATTTTGCAAACTTTGAACAACAAAATACACACTAAGGCATGAAGGAAAATTAAAATCATATGTATTTTGTCCTTGTTAGAAGAACTAATGGGAAGTTGATCTCATCTCCATTTTAGAGGAATGTGTATCCTTTTGTTGAACTTGTGTTTGTTTAGTTCAACTTGAAGAGAAATCACACTAGATATCACCTTTCTTATCATATCATTACTGAAATGTACCATTTGATTTATGCGTTTCTCCATGTTTATGACCCTATTCTAGTATGTCTCGATTATGCCATACAAATTGTTCTATCTATCATTACAACTTTCATAGATGACTCCTTAGTAGTGATTTTCTTGAGCATATCTAACTTGTTTTGAAACAAATTCAATATTTCATTAACCTTATTAAGGTTCTAAGTATCTTTGATCATTACAAAGTTCTCATCATTATTATCTTCCCCCATGTCATCCCTATTCTTATCTTGCTCCTCATTATCCCCCTTAGTAACATTATTAGTTGAAGTAATATTTGTAGACACTTAAAAATGACCAATTGCTTTAACACAATAAATTTACTAACATTCATCTTAAATTGTTAAATAATATTTATTATTTAATTAATTTGTGTTCTACTATAATCTAAATTCAAAATCATCATTTCTCTATAATTTCATAATTAAGTGATTTTAATTAATTACCTAATTATTTCATCAATTATTCATCTATAAAATAATTAAATAATTAACGTTGTTTAACTATTCCCTATGTCATTATATTTAATTAAATAATCATATTATTTAATTAATGTTTTATTCTTATTATTGCATTTATGTAATGATTAAATCAGTTCCCCACTCATGATTTGATAAATGATATTTATTTAATTAAACTAACCATTCCTCTAAAAAATAATAAGTAATTATTTATTTATATCTCTCAAAATATGCAAATAAATGAATTATTTCATTTATTTAATCATATTTATTCTCCAAAGCTGACTAATACTAACCTTCACTAATCAATCACAAATCTTAGCTATTCAATCAACTTTCAAACTCCACAATTATCTCTCCTAACTAATCAATCTATTCAGTTTTCTAGTCCACCTCATCAGTTAAGTCTTCAATCAATTCGGTCAACTATTCAATCTATCCTTTTAACTCTTCAATCTATTTTGCTAATAGATCAATCAATCCTATTAAAGAAAGAAATCAATTGAGTTGAACTCCTACTCACTTTGAGTTCAATTCCTCAATCACAACCAATCAACCCACAAATTAGGGAATCTAGATTGAAACCTCTAAAAATCTATATAATAAGAGCCTTTTCTCATATTTTGGGAACCAAAAAGCCATAATTGCTTTGGATTCTTATGCTGACACACTTTGAGTTCAATCCTGAGAGCCCAACATTACATGGAGAAGGAGAACAACAAAAGAGGATTTTTGGTTTGCATGTTAATGTTTTGAAAATGATTTCATTTTATTGATTATTCATGCTTTCTTGTTATCTTACATCATCTTTTGATATTAGGGTAATAATCGCTTAACAAATCTCTTTGTGGTTGAGATTTTGATGTTATGTTAGGTATTACAGATCTTTATTACCTTGATTACAAATGGTGAACCCGATGTGAACTCAAAAGACCTTTTAAAAAATATTTTGTTTTGTATGTGTGTGTATTTTGTAGGTATTCTATTATTGAATATTGGAAAAATCTGAAAAGATAGATCATCTATTTCCCTCATCTACATGTAGCAGCCCCCATTAGGACAAAATTGTAAGATTTTCAAAAATTTGGTCATATCTCTCAAACAACTTTGAATTTTTCTATTATTTTTTTGTAGGTTTCTGCCAATATAAGGATCCTACAGTCCAAAATTTAGATTTCTCATTTTTTTTGTTTTTTAATTATTTTTTATGATATTTCATAAAAATAATTTCTGGGCACAAATCAACATTTTTTTCTTGAAAAAATTACATTTCTGAAAAGGTATTGAAATTCTACAAAGGGTCTGTTGTTTGTGATTTTAATTTTCATCAACAATATCTTAAAAAAATAGATATTTTAAAACTATTGCATTCTGATAGAATGGGTATGTTAGGAATGAATGCTGAATATATCCTATGGGGGAGTATTAGCAGCCATTATGTAGCAGTTGTTGTTGCATTCATGACTATGGTTGTCATTGATGTCAACACAGTGATCTACTGAAGATTAGCAGAGAAGTAGACAGTGTTTGAGTTAGCGCACTTGGGATATTGAAGATAAAGCTATGTGCAATTGAGGACTTATTCTATGATGTGTTATTAGATCATGGTTAAGAGTGCAGATAGTAATTCATTTATTCATGGAAGAAATTAGTGGAAGCAGTATTCAAGCAGTGTTCCTGAGTAGCGGTTTGTGGAAATCGGATGGTATCTCCTAATCAGGATGGAATCTGGTTATGCACAGTTAGAGAGTAGTTGGAGACATGTTGATAGTGACGTGGTTGATAGTGCAAGATTTGAGGTCGCACGAGTGAAGAATTATATTGATTGGAAGCTGACAATTTTGTGTAATTTTTGTGTAATGTGTGGAAAGTCTTATTTTGTAATTTGTATGCCGACTCATTTTTAATTACTTGAGTGTGGTATAAAGGAAGGAATGTATTCCTTGTTGTAATATGGAATGTGATGAATGTAAGGAATTGTGAAAGTGAAATTGTTAAAAGAGGATATGCAAAGTACTGAGATCTGGTATTGAGATTTGAAGAAGGAGTTGGTGCAGTTTGGAACAATCAGAGAAGGAGTATTGATTTGTTGAGGTTAGTAATCTTTTGGTATTATTCTATTGAGTAATATAAAGATCAGTTGGACAGTGAGTTCAATGATCTTACCCTGAAGTTGTTTGGGCAGTGGGTCCTTCTGTCTTCCATAACTCCTAACAGAGTTAGAATCTTTTAATAGGGATTCAAAATCTCCTAACAGGGATTCATATGTACTGAATATATTTCATAAGACTCCTAATAGAGTCCATCCTTTCACAAGGAATATTCATATTAGTGCATCTTTTGTGGGCATCATTCCCATCGGGGTTTACTCTTTGATTAAGAGGTTCCCTAGTCAACATATCTTATGTCATTGTGCATGTATATCTTTCTATGGTTGCTGGTTACATTGCTTACATGGTTAAAATCTATTGAAGTTGATAAAATTTATATTTATCTAATAACTGATTCACCCCCCCCCCCTCTCAGTTATCTTGGTGGACTTTACTTTCTAACAAGTGGTATCAGAGTGGCAGGTCCTTGAAAGAAAAATTTAACAGCTTAAGGAGATCCATGGCGAATTTCAGGAAAGAAAGCTCTATGTTTGATAGAGTAAATTTTGATAGTTGGAAAGAAAAGATGAAGACACATCTACTGTGTTTAGTACTAGGTTATTGGTTGATTACAAAGAATGAGAAGACTATCATTGATGAGGATAACATTGAAACATGTACTAATTATGAAAGAGATCTATTCATGTGTAACATACTTGCTAGAGACGCACTCTTGTCAGCCCTTCTGGAGAATGAGTACAGTCAGGTAAAATATTTGAAAACATCTCATGAAATTTGGTTAACTTTACAATCTACTTTTGAAGGTGATGGACATGCAAAGAAAGTCAGATTACATAATTGGATATGTGCATTTGAAGATATAAGAATGATGGAAGATGAATCTGTTAGAAGCTATATTGGTAGAATGTAAGAGATTGTTGTAGGTATAAAATCTTGTGGTGGAACAAAGATAGAGAATGAAGTGATATGGAAAATTCTAAGGACATTGACTGCTGCATTTAAGTAGATGACACAGATGATTGAACAAGTCATACCTTGTACTATGAAATTTACAAGAGAGACTCTTCTTGGAAGATTGGAAGTAGTAGAAATGAACTTGATGTTATTAGGAGACCTACCTAGAATGGAGACAACATTCAGTGCTCTTAGTGTTTGCCCTACTTTGTCAAGAAGCATCAGTGTGAGCGGAGATTATGCTAGCATCAGCAGATCTAGAAATGAAGAAGACAGAAATATTGAAGAAGGTATTGCCTTGCTTGTGAAGAGAGAACCAGAAGGTAATAAAATTTTTAAATGTTGGACTTGTTAAGAATATGGTCATTTTGCATCTAAATTTCCTAAGAGAGTTAAGAAGTATAGGAAGAACTTTAATCCTAGAAGATCTAAAGAATGTTACTATGCAAATGATGAAGAACTTGAAACTAGTTTGGAGAAATCTTTAAGTGAAAGTGATACTGAAAATAATGATGATATAGGATTTGTAGCAATTAAAGAAGAAAATCCTGAAATTGAAATTAAGGAAGAAAAGACTTTAGTTTCTCAAGTAGAAAAGAAAGCTGATTGGATTATAGACAGTGGTTGTTCACATCATATGATTGGAGACATGAAAAAGTTCATAAAGTTTAACAATTATGATGGAGGAGTTGTTAGAGTTGGAAACAATGCACCTTGTTTGATTAAAGATATAGGATCTATTACTCTTGATGAAAAGACTAATACTAATGATGTTTACTTTGTGGATGGTTTGAAACATTATCTTTTGAGTGTTGGACAGTTAGTTGATAAGGTATATCAAGTTTGGTTTACTGAGAAAATTTGTGTGATTAAAGACAAAGATGAAATTTTATTGGTACTAGATCTAGAATCAAAGGTAATGTATTTCAATTGAATCCTACTAAGATGACATGCTTGATTACTAATATTGATGACGGTTGGTTATGACACATAAGATTTTGTCATCTAAACTTTGATAACTTTTTGAAAGTGAGTACTACACTTGCAGTAAGAGATTTGCCTAAAATTATGAAGCCTACTAACATGATTTGCAAGGAATGTGTGATGGCTAAACAAAAGAGAAGCTTATTTCCCAGCAAGAAGTTTATAACAACAGAGAAGTTGGAGATTGTTCATATAGACTTGAGCGGTCCTACAAGGACTAGAGGATTCTATGGAGAAAGGCATTTTATGATTCTTGTTGATGACTTTACAAGAATGATGTGGATTGCATTTCTTAAAGAAAAATCTGAAGCATTTGATAGGTTTAAGGTCATTAAGAATAAAGTTGAGAATGAATTTGGGATGAAGATTAAATGTTTGAGATCAGATAGAGGTGCAGAATTTACTTCTAAAGAATTTAACATCTTTTGTGAAGTGAATGGTATTAAGAGACAATTTTTAGCCCTTAGGACACCTGAACAAAATGGTATTGCAGAAAGAAGAAACATATCAGTGACTTAAGCAACAAGAGCTATGTTATTTGAGAATGACTTAGTGAAGATATTTTGGAGAGAAGTAGTGAACACAATGGTGTATACAATGAACAAAGTACAAATTAGAGCAGACATAGACAAGACACCCTATGAACTATGGTTTGGACATGCACCATCAATTAAGTATTTTAGAATTTTTGGAAGCAAATGTTATATTAAGAGAGATGATGACATTGGAAAGTTTGATCCTAGAAGTGATGAAGGTATATTTCTTGGATATTCATTGAAGAGAAAAGCTTATAGATGTTACAATAAGAGAACTAAGACTATTGTTGAGAGCGCGAATGTAAAAGTTGATGAAAAGTTCAAAATTTAGGAAAGAATGCTTGATTATGAATCAGTTGAAGGAACTCACCCTAGACCTAACCCTAAGACTACTGAATTATTTTATGAAACTGAAAGTGATTTGATGAATGAAAGCCACAGTGAGGTCATTGAAGAACTGACACTTGAAGTAAGATCTGAGACAGTGACACCTAACATGAATCTATCAAGGAATCATCCCGTTGAGCAGATTATTGGAAGCATAGACAAAGGAGTTCATACTCAAAATAAGGTACAAGAATAGTTATGTTTGATTTCTCAAATTTAACCTAAATCTACTAGTGAAGCTTGTGAAGATGAACATTGGATTAAAGCTATGAAAGAAGAACTAGATCAGATTGAAAAGAACAAGACATGGGAATTGGTCCCTAGACCTAAAGATAAGAATGTTATAGGAATAAAATGGGTATTTAGAAACAAGATGAATGAACAAGGAGAAGTGGTAAGGAACAAAGTAAGATTGGTATGTAAAGAATACTCACAACAATAATGAATTGACTATGAAGAAACTTTTGCACCAGTAGCAAGAATTGAAGCAGTAAGAATGTTTTTGGCCTATGCGGCTTTTAAGAAATCCAAAGTGTTTCAGATGGATGTGAAGTCAGCATTTCTGAATGGAGAATTGGAAGAAGAAGTTTACATTGAGCAGCCTGAAGGTTTTCCTTTAACTCATGAAGGAGACATGGTATGTAAATTGAAGAAAGCTTTATATGGACTGAAGCAAGCACCTAGAACTTGGTATGCGAGGTTGGATAAGTATTTGTTGAAATTAGGATTTACAAAAGGCACAACTGATAGCAACCTGTATACAAAAGAAATTGAAAATGGTTTGTTTGTTGTAGTAATTTTTGTTGATGATATTATCTTTGGAGGAGAAGATGAAGCCAGCGATAAATTTGTAGATGAAATGAAGACTGAATTTGAAATGAGTATGATTGGTGAAATGAAATACTTTTTAGGATTGTAGATAACACAGAATAGTGATGGTATCTTTGTAAGTCAGACAAAGTACTTGAATGATTTATTGAAGAGATTTGGAATGGAGAATTGTAAGCCAGTTGGAACACCTATGGTAATTGGACATAAGTTCTCTAGCACAAATGAGACTCCTGCAGTGGAACATAAGAAGTACAGATCTATGATTGGAGGATTGCAGTATTTGACTCATATAAGACCTGATATAGCACATTCAGTTAGAATTGTAGCAAGATTTCAAGTTGAACCCAGAGAATCACATTATACAACAGTAAAGAGGATACTGAGGTACTTAAGAGGCACACTTGAGTATGGATTGTGGTATGAAAAATTTGATGATTTTACCCTATGTGCATATACAGATTTTGATTGGGGAGGCAGTGTTGATGATAAAATGAGCACCAGTGGTGGATCATTTTTCCTTGGAGGAAGATTGGTTTCTTAGAAAGAAGCAAAATTGCATTTCACAGAGCACATCAGAAGCATAATATGTAGCAGCAACAAACAATTGTAACTAGATAATTTGGATGAAACAAATGTTGAAGGATATTGGAGTAAAATTTGTTGAACTTGTTGTTTTACATTGTGATAACACCAGCACAGTTAGTATGTCTAAGAACCCTATGTTACATTCTAAGACAAAGCATATAGAGATAAAGTATCATGTAGTGAGAGAGAAAGTAGCAGAGAAAGAAGTCAGACTTGAGTACATAAGCACAAAGGAGCATATTGCAGACATATTTACAAAACCTTTGCCTAAGGATACATTTGAGTATCTGAGAGGTATGCTTGGGGTTATGCCCCAAACTACCTTTGAGAAGTGATTCAGATTGTTGCATCCGTCCAGTGGTATATGAACCCTATTTTTCTTCTGGATTGGATGTTGGTACTTCCTCTATGGGGGAGTATGTGTATCTGAGCTGAGTCATGAGGACTCCAGTGAATGTATTTTCTAAACAATGTCTTTTGACATTTGAAGTTGTTGTTGACATAATGATGAAACATATGTCATTGATGTCAATGCGGGAGAAGTGTACATGAAAAACCATTTCTACCATCTATTGGAGAGAACTGAATAGGAAAATGAAGCAAGATTTGATTGATGAAGAAGACTTGGAAGCATTTTCAAAGCAGCAGTGTTGCAGTATTGGATTTATGGAACTTGGATGTTTTTTCATCTATGGTGCCATCAATGCCAATGGGGGAGATTGTTAAGAATGAATACTGAATATATCCTATGGGGGAGTATTAGCAGCCATTCTATAATAGTTGTTGTTGCATTCATGACTATGATTGTCATTGATGTCAACATAGTGATCTACTGAAGATTAGCAGAGAAGCAGACAATGTTTGAGTTAGCGCACTTGGGATATTGAAGATAAAGCTATGCATAGTTGAGGAATTATTCTATGATGTGTTATTAGATCGTGGTTAAGAGCATAGACAATAATTCATTTATTCATGGAAGTTATGAGGAAATCAATGGAAGCAGTGTTCTTGAGTAGCAGTTTGTGGAAATATGATGATATCTCCTAATTGGGATGGAATCTGGTTATGTGCAGTTAGAGAGCAGTTGGAGACATGTTGATAGTGACATGGTTGACAACGCAAGATCTGAGGTCGCACGAGTGAAGAATTATATTGATTGGAAGCTGACAATTTTGTGTAATTTTTGTGTAACGTGTGGAAAGTCTTATTTTGTAATTTGTATGCTGACTCATTTGTAATTACTTGAGTGTGCTATAAAGGAAGGAATGTATTCCTTGTTGTAATATGGAATGTGATGAATGTAAGGAATTGTGAAAGTGAAATTGTTAAAAGAGGATATGCGAAGTACTGAGATTTGGTATTGAGATTTGAAGGAGTTGGTGTAGTTTGGCATAGTCAGAGAAGGATTATTGATTTGTTGAGGTCAGTAATCTTTTGGTATTATTCTATTGAGTAATACAAAGATTAGTTGGATAGTGAGTTCAGTGATCTTACCCTGAAGCTGTTTGGGCAGTGGGTCCTTCTGTCTTCCATAACTCCTAACAGAGTTAGAATCTTTTAACAGTGATTCAAAATCTCCTAACAAGGATTCATATGTACTGAATGTATTTCATAAGACTCTGAACAGAATCCATCCTTTCAAAAGGAATATTCCACTGGGGTTTACTCTTTGATCAAGAGGTTCCCTAGTCAACATATCTTGTGTCATTGTGCATGTATATCTTTCTATGGTAGCTGGTTACATTGCTTACATGGTTAAAATCTATTGAAGTTGATAAAAGTTATATTTTTCTGATAACTGATTCACCCCCCCCTCTCAGTTATCTTGGTGGACTTTACTTTCTAACAAGGTCACTAGGGCACAAATTAAGGATTTGTTATAGAATTTGTTTTGTAGGTTTGTATTGATATAAGGAGCCTATGATCCAAAATTCAGATTTTTTTCCTTTTTCTAATCATTTTTTAATGATATTTTATAAATAATTATTTCCTGGCACAAATAAGTTTTTTTTTTTTTTAAAATTACATTTCTGAAAAAGGTATTGAAATTCTACAGGGGGTCTGTTCTTCATGGTTTTAATTTTGATGAACAATATTTGAAAAAAAAGATCTTTGAAAACTTTTTCTTTTTGTATGGATGTGCAGGTGATAATCATTTTATTAAAGACATTGTTTCAAAACTACTAAAAATATTTGCTTCACTTCTATCTAAAAATATGATTCTCTATTATATTAAAACAACACACTTGATGTGATGAAAAAATGCAGTGGGCCACCAAAACATAAGAAAGGCAAGATCCAAGAGCCAGTTGAACAATGTGTGTGTGTGTGTGTGTGTGTGTGTGTGTGAGAGAGAGAGAGAGAGAGAGAGAGAGAGAGAGTCATCTTGCGTACTACAAATCAACACCTTGGAAGAATAAATTAGAGAAGAACTTTTTAACACAGATTTGGATAAGGTATTCAGAATCTCTAAACAATTTAATTGTCATGATATTAACCTTAGTGCACTCAGGAATTACCAAGACTCATTGCTAGGTTTTCGGTACTAAATTTTTCTTTGTAGCTTGTGGCATGGAAACAAGGTTAAACTTTTTAAACTAAAAGATCAATTCATCTTTCTTTTAGTGCACCTAAAAAGAACAGTGTATGAACACAACCCACCATATTTGGTTCCTCTCTCATTTCCCCTTGTTCCCCATAAGAGCTAAGATGGGAGGCTAGCTATATTAGCAATAGGGTTTTAGGCTATAAACCAATCCAAACCAATCTATCTAGGCTAAGACAAATAAAAAATTCATCTTTCTGTTTGGTGCTTAAAATTGATGTGGGGGTTAAAAATTGAACAAGACAAAATACATTTGAGACTGGTGCATTTAAAATTGAACAAGGAAAATCACATCTGGTTTAGTGCTTAAAAATGAACTCATGTGCTTTTATGGATGATAGACTAATGAACATTTGATCTTTGGTGCTTAATTCAATTAGCTTGGTGTCTTGTGTGTTTGGTGCACTTGCATATTCTATTAGATTAAAAACCTCTTTTTTTTAGAGAGGCATGTTTGGGGGTGTGCTTAACCTCCAAAGGAAAAACTCAAACTGACAAATCCCTTTGGTTGGTATAGAAATAAGACTCTAAGAAAACTTTGGTCTTGTATCTAGCCAAGCTCAAGCGAGTTGCGTTGATGATAGTTTGGATCGGGTGAACATGCCTAAGAAGCCAACATGGTCAACTAGAGACTTAAGTGTCTCACACGCATACAAACCGATTGGGTAGAATCCATAGATTTGACTAAAACCTTATTAATTAGAGACCACCCAATTCACCTCTAATTCATTGTCTTATTATAATGCAAGGAGAGGGAAGAATCTCCCCCAAGTCCCCCATCATATGTGTCCCAAGGTATTTTTTATGAAAGAGATTTTCATTAACACGACAACAATACCTAGAAAAAGGTAAAAATACAAGCACCTTCAAGAGGACTTTCATGTTCTAGTTGTGTGACATGGATGTGTGAGTTGACAGGCATCCAAGAAATGGGCCTATAATATAAAAATTGAAGACATTGACCTTAGGTTAGACAACTTGTCTCTATTTTTTCATTGAGACAAACCTTGTGAAAACTTGCAGCTTGAAAAAGTTGTTGAACACACACTGATCATTTCCTCTTTTGATTCAATCCTCCATTTATATACTAAGTGTGTGATTTTTGAGTTTGTACACATCTCCAAAATTTGTTCTACAACATCATCCTACATTAGAAAAAACTGAATCAACACTAGTCCTACAACATTGTCCTACACAAAGAAAACATAATCAAAACGGGTCCAAAAACATTCTATTGGTCTTTTATCTTGAAATATTGTGACTGACACACCCTTGCATATTAGCTCATATCCTACACTTTAGTGTCATTTTTTGCATTTAGATTTTAGAACCTTTCTTTATCTTGTATAGTCATCATTATAGATCAAAAAATCCCAAAACATAGCTTGCATATCTTAGGATCTAGTATTACACTTTCTAAATTCATTTGCCAAATTAGAAGGTGCATTTTCTTAGGACAACCCTATAGTGGTTTTGCGTATTATCTTGAATTCATTGAAATTTTGATCCACATCTTTATCTACTTGTCTTATCTTAGGCATTTATCATTTTGGTTAACATTTGTCTCAGATAGACATTATTGCTATAATTTGTCACTTTTTGTCCTACCTTTTTGGAGTCAAGATAGTTCTCAAAATCATTTGGGGTTTTCCTTATAGGGTTTACCTTTGAAGTTTCAAGGATCTCTCTTAGGGTATATTACCTACACCTTAGGCATCATTCTAGTCATTCATTCATAGATTGCATTAGCATCCCAAAATCAGAAAATCCAAAAAAATTAGTTTCCCTTATTGTTATTTCCCCTACTATCATTTCCCTTATTGTCATTTGCATTTCCAAAATCCAAAAATCCAAATTCAAACTGAGTCGTAACCCAATTGTCTTGCATTGCCTATACCTTAGTGTCATTCTTGCACATGCTAACCACAAGGTCATAAAGAGATAAACATCAGATGAATTCTCATATTCATCCAAATTATATTCGTCTGATTTTTTTAAAACATTTTAAATCATTGAGAAATGAGTTAGACATATGTCAAGACACCATTTCCAAACATTATCCAAATCATATACCTATGTCTATAAACGTATCACAAGCGACCTATATATCTCCCACCTTTCCTTCATCCACACCATCTGCATCATATGATACATACAATGTTGACACCTTTCTAGTTGTCCCACAAGGGCTATCCACAATACAAATCCCACCCAACCCATTCTTTAATGCAAATCCCTTCTACAATTCAACAATCTTAGATCCAATACCACCATATGCTCCACTCCCAAGAAAAGATATTGCAATAAGTTCCATTCAAAGTCCATTCCCATCATGCCAAAGCATTGATTCCTTTCAAGAATCTTCCATACATATCCAAATTCATACCCCATGTCAAGAGGACAATCTAAAGTATGAAGAAACAAATCCTAAAATTGGTCAAGATCAAGATACCAAGAATGTCCAATCAATTGACCAAGATCCCATATTCCCAAAATCTCATGTTGATCCCCTTATCCATTTGTTTCAAGTCTAACACGATCTCCTTCCATCCCAAGAGTAAATCATACTTCTAGATCCATCTCCTAAGAAAGAACATAATGCCCCAAAAAGTCCTGATAAAATTGTCAAAGACAACTAAAAAAATAAAAAAACCAAGAAAAATATGCAATAAATATCCTTTGTACATAAACCAATTATTTCCCATAAAAAATAGCAATTAAATGATGTCTTACAACAAGTTAGAGATTTAGTGTAACCAAGTTAAAATAGTCAAACTAGTCAACAAGTCCTCAGTCAAATTGACCAAAATATCTTATCTATCAACCAAGTCCCATAGAAAAGTCTTTTGTCAAAATCATGTTGTCTTAGATAAGGGAGGGAACACTCGAAACTGGATAGGTCAGTCTTATATGGGGCACCTTGTTCTTGAAACCAAACAACATTAGCAAAATGTCAAGATCCAATGTCCAAACTACTACAAAAACACATAGACATAATCAGTATGGTTGTAACTTGTTGAGTCAAGTTGGTCTTATTATGTATTGATTTTTACAAGTCATATTCTTATGCATCTCTGGGATATCCATAAGAAATTAGAGATGTTGTGATGTTCATGACTTATTTTTATTTGTCTTATGTTTGTGGAATGTTTTCCATGAATTCTTAAAAGAGTAATTTGGGTGTTTGTGATAAGAGTCTTCATATCCATATACAATATCCAATTGGAAAATTGCAATGGATACTTTGGTTGTGATACACCACACATACCTTGACTCCGAATGCTCGACCTAGATTTATTGGCTCACATTCCTTGTCTATTTAGAGCGCTTGTTAGAATGCAAAAAGATAATCATACCTAGATCATTAATATCTTGGTAGGATGGTATCTGATTTTGCTATAATAAAGTGGCTCAATGATGAAAAATAAATTGCTCAAATAAGTTGGAATTCAAACATGGTTAATAGAATTCAAGGGCTTCAATCAAGATTCATTCTCATTTTCTCTCATCTCGTAACATTCTATTAAACAATTCTAACATTCTATCAATTAGTCAATCATTCCATCATCATTTGTCTTATACAAGATATGTCTTTCCTAAAACTAGACATCATCATTTGTCTTATATAGGATAATGTATTTCCTTAAACTAGACATTATCATTTGTCTTATATAGGGTGTATCTTTCCTAAAACCAAACATTATCACTTCTCTTATAGAAGGTGTGTTTTCCCTTAAACCAAATGTTGTCTCTAGTTAATATACAAGATGGGTCCTTCCTAAAACCAAATGTGATTCTTATCAACAATCTCTATGTCTAATGTCGATCAAATAGTCATCTACTAACATTCTTCACTTCTTACTAATTATTCTTCTCTTTCATCATTTTATCTAAATATTCATCATCTTCTATCAAGAGATCATTCATGCCTTTCTTGCATAAACAATCCCTTGAGGGGGCATGATTTACCCCACCATCACATTGTTCTCATAGGGGCATATTGGGACATAAATTTTATTATTCTTTGAAACAATGCCTAAAAAGAATTATATCAAATAGGGGAAACATGTACACTTAAAAATGACCAATTGCTTTAACACAATAAATTTACTAACATTCATCTTAAATTGTTAAATAATCTTTATTATTTAATCAATTTGTGTCCTACTATAATCTAAATTCAAAATCATCATTTCTCTATAATTTCATAATCAAGTGATTTTAATTAATTACCTAATTATTTCATCAATAATTCATCTATAAAATAATTAAATAATTAATTTTATTTAATTATTCTTCATATCATTATATTTAACTAAATAATCATATTATTTAATTAATATTTCCTTCTTATAATTGCATTTATGTAATAATTAAATCATTCCCCCACTCATGATTAAATAAATGATATTTATTTAATTAAACTAATCACTCCTCTAAAAATAAATAAGTAATTATTTATTTATATCTCTCAATATGTGCAAATAAATGAATTATTTCATTTATTTACTCATATTTATTCCTCCAAAGATGACTAATACTAACCTTCACTTCACTAATTAATCACAACTCCACAATTCTCTCTTCTGACTAATCAATCTATTCAATCTTCTATTCCACTTCATCAGTTAATTCTTCAATCAATTCAGTCAACTATTCAATGTATCCTTTTAACTCTTCAGTCTATTTTGTTGTTAGATCAATCAATCATGTTAAACAAAGCAATCAGTTGAGTTTAACTCCCACCCACTTTGAGTTTAACTCCTCAATCATTGCTTTGAATTCTTATGTTGGCACACTTTAAGCTCAATTTTGAGAGCCCAACATTGCATGGAGAAGGAGAACAACAAAGGAGGATTTATGGTTTGCATGTTCATGTTTTGAAAATGATTTAATTTTATTGATTATTCATGCTTTCTTTTTATATCTTACATCATCTTTTGATATTAGGGTACTAATTGCTTAATAGATATATTTGTGGTTGATATTTTGATTTTATTCTAGGTATTACATATCCTTATTACTCCTATTACAATATTAAATCAGAGCATACATATATCTCTAAAGAATGTCTGAAAACCCTCATCCTCATCACTCCCATAAGCCTTCTAAAGGGGCTTGGTAGTATGACTAACATCCTTGTAACCATAACTTTTCCCTCTAGCATAATCAACAATATAAACTTGGCTAATCGAGCGCATCTCTTCTCACCCTTAGCAACATGCGAAAAAACTTCTTTAAATGTGTTGTCATCCTTTGGGGCCAAGTGTTTAAGCTCAACACAAATATCAAAATCAACCTCGCTAGACCTAATCTTCACATTCTCTATAGTAGTTTATAAGTGGGCCCACCCTTGGTCTTTTTAACAATTAGAAGAATTTTTTTTAGTAGACCCATAATCCTTATTACACTTAGTAGCATTGGAGTTTGAGGTAGGGGACCCACATTACTAGAAACATTCTTTTCATAAGTGTGGTTCAAGATGTTCATAGAAAAGTAAATATTTTTCTTAGCCTTGAGACCTTTTATACATGTGTGTGGTAGGATAGTTTTTAGTAGTGGGAAGTTTTTCCAAGGGGGTAGGATGATTGTTAAGAGAGACATTGTTCAGGCTAGGGTTGTAAATCTTTTTACCCTTTTTGCTAGGGGGTTTGGAAAAATAAGAAATAGTAAAAAAAATATGTGTGGTAGATGGGGTTATATTTAGGTTATACTAGTATGGCACAAAGATTAACCCTTAGTGCAACAATGGGGTCACATTTCCTTAATTCTTTTCTCCAAGGAATACACGAAAATAATGAGAAACTAACAATATTGTGTCCCTAATGATCAAGCAAAGGGAAACAATAACCATGAATAGTAGATAACCTACCTTCCAACATAAAATGCTTGATGATATGGAAGCTAATTAGAGGCAAGGGAGTGCAACACACTCATACCTATTTTGGTGTCTCACACCTCATCATCTTCCCCCAAGAGAGTCAATGAACTGTCTCTCCTTACTCTTTGTTGGCTTGGGGATCTTTCTCCCATCACAATTAAGCTCCATATCCAAGCCAATTAGTCTTTGTGACAATAAAATTCACCCCTCCAATAGCAACCTGTTGATTGCACTAGGAATTTAATAAATTTATTATGTGGGTTTATCAAACCCTTTTGTACCCTAAAAGTAAGAAGTAACCCCTCTTTCAAAAATGTTCCAAATATTAGCATTCATTTTTAGGTAGGTGTATTTAAGAAGCTCAACTAGTAATTTTTGTCTCTCCATGGCTCACAAATTGTAGAGATTGTTAGAAAAAGGAATTATATCCAATAGAACAATGATATAAAGGTCAACTGAGCTATAAATATAGGTAGGTCGAGGAATAATATAAATAAATCATTGTGAGCTAGAGATTTAGGTAGACCGAGGAATAATATAAATAAATCATTCTTATAATTTTTGAATTGATTAAACATGTGAATAAAGAAGATAATTATGACAGGGTAATTGATATAGCCACAATTAGTGTAAATAGTGTTATTATACACCTGATTAGCTAATCACCTTTCTAGGATTGACCTATTTACACATACAATTGTAGACACTCAAATTTTGTTAACACGTGCGGTGCCATTTTTGCATTATGATTGAAGCATCATTCTGCAAATTTTAAATATTCTCCTATGTTGCACATATGGTCTTTATCATATGTCCACATTGTATCTTTTATTATTAATTAAATATTGAATTTTTTTTAATTAATTATTAAAATTCCTCCTTGATTTGCATCATATTCTATTAATCTGACTTAACCAATCACATTCAAAATCATTTCAAAACCTTTTCAATATAATCAACATCATTTCAAAACCTTTTCAATATCATAAAAATCATTTCAAAACCTTTTCACTATCATCAACATCAATTCAAAACCTTTTCAATGTCATCAAAATCAATTTAAATTCTTATCAAATTCATCAAAATCCTTTCAAAACCTTATCAAAATCATCAAAATTGATCAAAATTAGTTAACTAGCCCTTCTTAGGGGTAAAAAAATCCTTATTTACCATAAACCCTAAGTCTTGATAAATACATATACTTTATTTATCCCTTTCCTAAGTCTTGTAATTAATTGATTTCACATTAATGAATTGGCTAATTTTGAGTTTTTGGAATTTCCTAATTCCTAAAATTCCTAATTAATAGTATGTGAGGAATATGGAATTTTAAATTCAAATAATCTCTCACATTTCCACATGGGATTTTATTCCTAAAATCCAGCTTCCATTTCCATTTTCTTATTGTAACTCCTAAATTATGATATTTTATAATTGTAACTCCTAAATTATGACATTTTATAATTGCAACTCCTAAATTATAACATTTACCATTTTGGAGTCCTCTTGTGCAATCCTGACCGTTGATTGAGTTTCAATCTCATCCGTCATTTTTGAGCTCCAAAGCTCTATAAATTGGTCTCATTTCCTCTTGAATACTTAACCACAATTTCTAGTACTCTTGCCCTTATTCTGTTGGTTTTTCCATTTTGATTTCGTCATTTTATGCACTTATCAACTTGAGAAACATCAAATTAGAGAAGAAAGAAAGAACAACGAGCTTCATCAAAGGAATGGTTTTCTTTGTTTTAGCTTATATTTTATGCATTTCTTTTTTATGATCTTGTTGGTGTGATTAGGAATAGATTTTACATGATTTCATAGCTTTGTGGTTCATTTTATCATTTATGTTTCTTATTTCCCAACTTCCTAGACTACAACCATAAGTTTTCTTTGACTTCTTTGTGCTTTTTTCTCTCCTCATTGTTGAATCACCTGTCCTCACTTTTTGAGACACCTATTGTGCCACTCGTTGGTATCTAGAGAGAATGATCTTTCTGTCGACTATTGACATTGGAAAAAATGCATCATGATGTGCAAGTTATGGAAAAAAGAAAATTTCCCACTAACAAACACTAGTCATTGTATAAAATAACCCCCCTTTTTACTTGCTACTTTTTGATTCATAAAATATACTTAAATATAAAAAAAATCTATAACCAGTGATGGTTAAGTGTAACAAAAAGCATCACATTAAATGTTAAACTTTAATCCAAAAATACAGATGAGATTATTAGTATGCATAGGAGGCAAAATTAAAAAATGTTGCATGTGTCTTCTAAAGTGAATTGTTGGAGAGTGACTTGGATTTGGTCAATCTTCCCCCACTCACCAAATGTTGAAGTGGATAGATTCTTGGAGAGTATACTTACATTTCAAATTATTTGTTCTTGTCATTAGACCATGTTTAAACATTGCAAAATGAAGTGCACATATTGTGGGAGCATTCAACATGTGGATGAATCTTTTCCTAATTTATTACATAACCTCTTCCAACTTCTATCTAGGATTGAAAAAAATGAAATACACACTGCTTCATTTGGAAGCATTATCGATTCATCTATGAGTTTCAATAGGCCATTAATATTGTTTTTCTAGATCCACCGCATTGGGAGACATATCTATTAGAAATTACATCTTTGTAGAGTCCTATATTGTATATATCTGGATGATACCATTAAAGACATGTCTTTTATTTGATGTTTAACTTTGATGAAGTTATATCACAATTTCCATCTTTGGATCTTGATGTTGCTTCACCTACATCAACTTCTATTATGATAGATTATGCAGATATTTATGAGTTTAATTTGACTTAGTCATCACCATTTGCAAAATTATCATTATTCACATTGGTCTAGATTTCACCATACATCCATGGTATTTGTTCTTAAACCTTCATGGTACATCATCCATCATATCAACATTTATCACAGTCTAGCATTGGGTTGTCAATTGAGTAGACATCGAGGGAATTTTTCTAATCTTTGGATCATGTGAGGTCATCCTACATGTTGGAAACAAAAACAAGAAACTAAGAGGGGAAGGGGATGAATCAATTTCTACAAAAAACCCTAAACTTTAAAACCCTTAAAACCCTTAATGCATGAAACCCTTACTCATATAAAACCATGTTACTGATTTGTAGAAAGTAAAGCATGTAAACATAAATCAAAAAACACCCAAAATGACACAACACAATGATTTTTATTATGGAAACACAAATAGGGTGAAAACCATGGTGGGGATGAAAACCACAATAAGACTAATACCTTGTTAGAAGTATAAATTATTATAATGAAAGGGATGTACTTGCATTCAAACACACTGCCTAGAGCTCACTACTCAATTCAACCTTGGGCACCCATCCTAAGGAAGTCACATTGACTTACATACACATTCAAACTATAATTTGATACATAAATAAACTATAAAATAACATCTCACCATGCCTAGTTCATTTATTTTGAATCAAAGTCAAATCTCTTGCTGCAATTCTTTCTAGCCTATGCAAACAAGAATTCATCCTCCAGTTATCTAGAAAAAAAATAAAAAATAAACTATACAATGACAATATCTTCTGCGCAACATACAGATTCAAACCCTACTTCACCATATTTATCAAGAACTAGGTTGTCAAACCTAATCTTGAAACATCCATCTCAGAGTGCCAAAATCAACCATCATGATTCCAATGTCCTTTCTAAACATATATATAATCTATCTCAAACACCTCGAGATCATAACCATAAACCTAAAATATTTTACTGATCTCACATAAGCCATTTTATGATCTTCCTTTAGCATGTCACCCTAGAACATTAAAAACTTCTTCAAATTCAATGAAATCAATCACCTTGAACAATGTAAATTGCCAAATCATCAAGAACATAATCCTAGATCATCCTAAGACATCACTAAAGATCAAAAAAAAAATAAAAATTCACCATCTTTTACAAATCTTCCAATAATTCTTTCCCTATTTCAAGAACACTATTTCCCCTAAATAAAATGCTTGTAACTACCTCGTAAATTATTAGAATCACAAACCCTTCAAATGGTAGACACATTGATATGTCCTGTAAACATTCTCAATTGCACAACCAAATATATCTTCATATGTTCTTGTGCAAACCCAAACTTTGCAACTTTGTAACTCTGTCACACTATCAAATAGTGACATAACCAATATTTATCTGTGACACCATAACTCAACCAAAAAATCATGGAAACGTCTGAAAATTTGCATACATCATGTAGAAAACAACTACATCTCCCCATGAGGTGTGAAACTCCTCATCTTCAGTAACCTTACTACACAACTCGTATGAACATTCCCTATTACTGGTAGAACCGCATAACAATCATTCATACTATATGGTAGACATGTAATCTATATGAATAGACATCCAAACTTTATGATAAGCATATTGACATCAAATGATAGACATGTTGACATCAATGAAAATACATTCAACTTTCCAATAGTCTCCCCCTTTGGCATTGATGGAAAGATGTGATGGGAAAAATAAGTAATGCAATAAAAAACTAATAGTTTTAACAATCAATATTCAAAATACATCATTGTCTTTAAAATTCCCTCTAACTTAGTTTTGATATTGCTCCCCCTTGGATCACTCCCCCTAGTATCATGCTCTAAATACACACTCTTATCTCCATTAGTTTCTCTCCCTTGGATGTACATTGCTCTCATCAACTGAAACTTCTTTCTTATGTGCAAGTATATGGACTTGATCTTCCTTCTTTGCAAAAACTATTTAAGCACTTCTATCTCTTTCATCTTCTTTTCATCTGCTTCTTCTCTTCACTTGTTGAGATCTACCTCTTCATCTACACATCATCTTCTTCTTCTCTTCTCTTGTTGACTTGTTTTCACATTTGTATCTCTCCCCCATTGACATCAATGACAAAGGTGTGTCATCATCGCTTGACTTCAGCTTGACCTATTTCATCAATGTCTTCTTCCTTTTCCTTTTTAGATTTTGCTACCTTTTTAAGCACTTGTGTCCTTCCACATGTCTTTGAAAATACTAAACAAATACAATAGCTTCAATACCTTATAATCTTCATTAAAAGTTGTTACCTAATCATTGTACATCCTCTAGTTCTTCTTAAAATAAAATAGAACTTGTTATGCATACTACTTCTTGACTCCCCATGCTATATACTCTGCCTGAGTAGCAGCCTCTATACATCAATCGAGTTTGTAAGACATTTCTTTTTAAGCACATCGTATTGATGAAACCTCTTGCATCTTAGTTTTGATCAAGAGGGGTAATTACCCCTAATCTACCTCCGAGATACACAAAAATATCCTTAGGCACCCTTCTTTTGGACTTGGTTCCAGAATTCAATCTTCTGCCCTTAGCTATCTTCTTTTTACTTCCCTTCTTATGATTCTTCTTGGATTTATTTATGTTCTTCTTTCCTTATCTCTTGTCATATTTCTTCATTCCTCTTGACTTTAGGCCTTTCTTTTTTTCTTTCTACTTCTTGTTCTAATTATGCTTCTTCACTTTCTTGATCCTCCCTAGTGAGATCCCACTACTCATGTTTTTTCTTCTGCAGGTCTTGGTAACATGTTTAGATACTTTGTACCTCAAGTGTACAATAGCACATGGACATCAACTCATTTTACTCTTGAAAATATCATCCAACCTTTTCATATTACTCCACATGTTTGAGTTGGGGTTATCTCTTTTGTTCTTACTTCTATAGGGATGAGTTTTTTTCTGCAATTGGTAGCCTTGTATCCATATTTCCCACAATCAGAACACTTCCCTATGAATTTATTAAGCTTGGATTATTTCTCAAAAATATTCTTGTTCTTTTTCTCATTCTTCTTCTTTTGGTCCTTCTTCTTTTCTTTGTCTTCTACTTCACACTTCTTTTTGTTCTTCTTCTGTCGTTTAACTTCATGCTTGTCTTCCCCTGATCTTAAAATTTCACCTTTCACACTTCTGAAACCATTATTCTAATTCTCAAGAAGCACATTCAGTTTAGTTGCTATAAGCATGAGCTTCTCAGCATGACTATTTGTGACAACAATGTCTTCTTTGATAGTTGTGGTCCAATCATCATCATTTGGGTCAACTTCTAATTTTAAACTAAGTTGCTCCTTTTCAATTTGTGGCATCTATTCTTTCTTTGACACATTCGTATCATCATCTCGAAAAGATTCTTTTTCATCCTTGGGCTCAGTATGAGACATCAAACATATATGATTCTGCATAGTTCTTCTTCTTGTTAAAACTCCTTTGTTTATATCACCAATGATATGTCCTTCATTATGATTCAGTTTCACATATCTTAGGATCTTCTATCTTATCTTAGGTTTCTTTACTTCTTCTTCTTCTTCTCTAATTGTATATGCCTCATCTTCTATGCTCTTTGTTATATTTGGATCTATGTTAGGCACTTGTTGCAGTTGTCTTTTATCATCACTGTCATTCTAATACTCACTCTCACTACATCTTGTTAGGTTCTCAAGAATTTCATCTATTTTAATATTTGTGCTCTCTATCAGCTTCCTCAATCTCTTGTTGTAGCACTTATAGGCCTTTCTTTTGGTAGAGTAACCAAGGAATATACCTTCATCTCTCCTTGCATCAAACTTACTTATATCCTCATCTCTCTTTATATAACATCTACTACCAAAAATTATGAAATGCTTGATAATAGACACATGACCAAACCAAAATTCATAAGGTGTCTTACCAACTCCATCTTTGATTTGTGTGCAGTTAAGTGTGTAGATTTCAGTGCTCACAACTTCTCTCTAGAATATCTTTAGAACATTTCTTTCAAGCATCATGGTCCTTTTTGTCTCAACAATTGCTTCATTCTTGTGCTCAACTATATCATTCTATTGAGGAGTTTTAGGAGAAGATGAATCACTTTTTATTCCATGTCGTTCACAAAATGAGTTGAACTCATTTGATATGAGTTCTTTTCAAGTATCTGGTCTCATCTTCTTAATCCTTAGACCTATCTCATATTGTTAACCAATACGTAGAATGCTTTGAGCTTGTTAAAAAAATCATCTTTCTCCTTCAAAAAGGTTACCCATACCATCCTTGAGTAATCATATATAAGTAGCATGAAATATATATCTCCTAGAAAACTTCTTTTCTTAGTAGGACCACAAAATTCAATATGAACAAGATCAAGCAATTCATTGGCGTTCACTTTCTCAGTGTGAAAAGTTGATCTAGTTTTCTTACCCAATCAACATTCCTTGCAAAAAATATTAGCAAGCTTCTTCATCAAAGGAAAATCTCTAACACCAGATGTAGAACTTATAGAAACTATATTGTCAAAGTTCACCTGACACATTCTTTTGTACCATAACCAACCTTCATCTGTTTGAGAAATTAAACAATTCTTTTGTCCACTATTCAAAAGAAATATGTTACCTCTTGTCTTGGATCCAATAGAAATATCCTTTCCATAATCATTCAAGATCTTTCACATATCATCTTTGAAATGTAATCCATACCCTTTGTCCATCATATGACCAACACTTAGAAGATTATGTTTCAAATCTTCTACATACAAAACATCATCAATGTTGATTTTTTCATCCAAAGTAATAGAACCTATACCTTTTATCTTACCACTAGATTTGTCTCCCCATTTCACTTCACCACCTTCATACTTTTTAATACTTACAAATTTTCTCTTGTCACCAGTCATGTGGTTAGAGCATCCATTGTCAATCACCTTTTTTTCTTCTTTCTTAACATGAGAAGTCAAATATTTTTCTCCAACAATATTGTTAGTCATTACAACATTAGGTACATGTTTATTATCTTCCTTAATGGAAATGAATGTGAACTTATCATCATCCTTATCAGCTTCATCATACTCTTCATCAGTAACACCTTCATCATCAAGAGCATAATAACATCTTTCCTTAGGATTGGGCTCATACTTGTAGTTAGGAATTCTATTAGGATATATAGATTCAAAATGTCCTACTTTACCACACGAAAAATATTTAAAAGGAATCTTTCCTTTGTACTTACTAGTAATAGGGGCTTTGTACTCCATTTTCTTTGCAAACCTTGCTTCCAATTATTCAATTTCTCTATCTTCCTCTTGCATCTCCTTTAGCTCTCTTTCCCATCTTTTCACCCTCCTTCCAGGTCTATTAGTTTGATTTGATCTTTGGATGTTCTTCATGATCACTATGGATTTGAATGCTATCTCATCCTTATGTAGTGCACCACCTAATGTACTTAGTTCAAAGGTTGTAAGCTTCCCAACAAGATTCTCTCTTGTCACAATTGTCACTGTTCTTATTTCTTCAATAGATGCAAGCTTGTTGTCATAGGCAAGAGGTAAGGATCTCAGGACCTTAGCAACAACTTAATCTTCATCAAGTACACCTCCAACACATGATCTAATAGAACACACTATCTTATTAATCTTCATCATATAAGATGAGATATTTTCATCTTCACTCATTTTCATGGCTTCATATTTTCCCTTTAGGGTTTGCAGTTTGGCCATCTTTATTGTGGTATCATCGTCATAAATAATCTCTAGCTAAACTCCCATATCTGATTAACTATCTCCAATTCCATGACATTTTTCATCTCTGCATTAGTCAATGCACTTAAAAAAGCTTCCTTTTCTCTAATGTTCACATTGGCATCATTAATCTCTTTAGGATTCGAAGGATTTTGAGGTGGCTATAAGAATTATTTGTGATCTTCTAACAATCTTCATCTATGCATATGAGATGTACCATCATTATGTTTTTCCACAATGCATAGTTGGCTCCATCAAATATAGGGTTGTCCTTCTTATATACTACCATAGTTGGATCTCCCTCAAGCTGTTAGGATTCCTCAAAGGGACAAGGCTCTAATACCAATTGTTTTAAATAGAAAAAAATAACTAAGAGGGGAGGGGGGAGAATAAGTTACTATAAAAACACCTAAACTTTAAATCCCTTAAAACCCTTAATGCATGAAACCCTTACTCATATAAACCATGTTACTAATTTTCAAAAAGTAAAGCATGTAAACATAAATCAATAAACACAAAAAACCACATAACACAAGGATTATTATTGTAGAAACCCAAATAGGGTGAAAACCACGATGGGGTTGAAAACCATAATAAGGTTGATACCTTGTTAGAAGTATAGATTTTTACAATGAAAGGAATGCACTTGAATTTAGGAACACTACCTAGAGTTCTCTACTCAATTCAACCATGAGAACCCACCCTAAGGAAGTCACATTGACTTACATACACATTCAGACTACAATCTGATACATAAATAAACTATTAAATAACATCTCAATATGCCTAGTTTAGTTCTTTTGAAGCACAATCGTATATATTGTTTCAATTATTTCTACCCCATGTAGAAAAGCAATTCATCCTCTAGTAGATCTAAAAAAACTCAAAAACAAATAGTTGGCATTTGCAATAAAAATATCTTCTGCACAACACACGAATTCAAACCCTACTTGATCATATTTATCAAGAACTAGGTCGTCAGAACCTAATTTTGAAACATCCATCTCATAGCACCAAAATCAACCATCAAGATCCATACACACTTTCCAAACATATCTCTGATCCATCTCAAACACCACGAGATCATTACCATAATGCTAAAATGTTTTACCAATCTCACATAAGTTGTTTTATGATCTTCCTTTAGCATATCGACCTAGAACATAAAAAACTTCTTCAAATTCAATGAAATTAGTCACCTTGAATAATGTAAACTACTATCTCATTAGGAATGTAATCTTATATCATTATAAGGCATCATTTAAGCTCAAACAAATAAAAAAATTCATCATCCTTTACAAATCTTCCATAATTCTTGCCCTCTTTCAAGAGCACTATTGCTCCCAGATAAAATTCTTGTAATTGCCTTGCGGATTATCATAATCTCAAACCCTTTGAATAGCAGACACATTGATATTTCATTTACACATTACCAGTTGCAAAATCGAAGATCTCTTCATATGTTCTTATGTGGACCCAAACTCTGTAGCTCTGCAACTTTGTCACATTGTCAAATAGTGACATAACCAGTCTTTATCTGTGACGCTATAAGTCATCCAAAACATCATTTCAACATCTAAAATTTTGCATACATCATGTAGACAACATCTACATCTCCCCATGAGGTTCACAATTCCTCATCTTTAGTAACCTTGGTATGCAACTTGTCTTAACATTCCCTATTATTGGTAAAACTACATAACAATCATTCATACTATATGACAGACATGTAATATGTATGAATAGACATCCAATATTTATGATAAGAATATTGACAAAGAAAAATGTTTTATGTCTATGTTTAGTTTCAAGTTTAGACCACACAAAACCTAATAGGCATACATACCCAGAGTTCCTAGTGTAGAAACTCCGCTCTGATACCAAATGTAGTACCTCACCCCTAGTCCAATTTTATAAATGTTATGATTATTTTAGGATGATAGATTATATGTTAGGAGATCATTGATTATGATGTACTTACCACATACTTGCATGTGTATGGTCGATGTGTTTATTTTATATTTCTATTTGATGTGCCTGATGTGGTTGAGGGACGGAGTCATAGTTACTTGCTTGTGAGATCCACACGATCGGTCGATCCCCGCCATTGTCTGTTATATATTATTGTATGTACATGCTTCATCTTGTGATGACAGGTTTGTAGGTACATGACATCATCTTCCCTGAATTGACATGAGTGAGCGTGCCCACAAACATTCATCTCAATGGTAAAGAGGGGAGATAATACATAGACCCAAAACCCTAGCCTAATTGTCCTAGGATTGGACAAGTGTCTGTTTGACTACCCTACCCGAATTCACTTGGTTGGTATGGATTCGTGGATCCCATTCTCGAGTCTGTGCATGGTTTCAGTTTGCTTGATTTATTGTGTTTGATTTTACTATGCATGATTCAATTGATTTATGATTATGTAGGTGATTTTATATGTTTATCAATGTTAGGATTATAGTTGAATTTAATGATTTAATTATGTTCCTATGTTTAATTTAGAAAATTGTCCAAAGTCAATTATTTAATTAATTGGTATTAATTGATTATTTAATTGAAATTGGATTTAATTATGTTTGAATGTATAATTAAATAATTGAATATTTTAATGCATGATCTAGGATGTATTAAATATTTAATTTATTTAATTTGGGTTTTAATTAACTTGTGCTTAAATGGTAAATGATTTGATTTATGCTTGCATATTTTATTAAATGGTTAAATAATTAATTGCATGAATTTGTGATGCATTAAGTATTTAATTTATTTAATAAATGAATTTAAATTATAACATGTGCAAATTGGAAAAAGAGTTTGTTTTCAAAAAGATAACTAGTTTTCAAAAGTCAAGTTGAGTTGTGCATTAAAAAGATATTTTTAATTAATTAATTGTATTTACTTTCAATTTTGGAAGTAAAGTTGGATCAGGAGTTGTCTTATGAGTCATTTTTGATTTGGAGTTGAACTATGAGTTAGCTTTTGAGTTGTCTTTTGGGATTGCTTGAATTTGGGAATTGAATTCCTATTAGGGGATTATTGCATTCATTTTTGGGGGAGACAGGTTTTGGAGGAGATTTTTGGGGGAGCTTGTGTGCTTGGTATTTTGAAGATTTGTGGATTGTTGTGGCTGCATGTTGAATTGAATTTCTCTGTGCATCTGGATCGGGCACCTGTTTGCAACATAGTTTTCAGATCTGCAGGTTGGGCTTGTTTTTGGAGAGAATTCCATTCTCAGATCTACAACGGTTTTCATTTTTAGTTTCTGGCATTGGATCTAAGGTAGACATTGAATTTTGTCTGTTATCTTTGTTTTTACTTTCATTTATCTTTCTGTGTTTTTAATAGATCTGGGTATTCAGAAACCCTAGTGTAGTTAATTTTTGTATTTTATTATTACTTGGCATCGTAGTGTTACTCTAGCAAAATTTCGTTGAATGTTGGTTTATAGTTTTCCTACAATTGAAATATTAAATCTAGGCAATAGTTTGACTATAGAGAATGAAATAAATTATTTTGGTTTAAAAAGAATCATGTTTGAAAAATACCCAATTCTGGTTGGAAAATAAATATTCTGTTTAAAAAAAAACCAACCTTGGTGGAAAAGTTAATTTACTATCTGATAAAACCACTTGAATAGAAAATGACACTTTGAGAGAGAAAAAGGTCATTTTGTGTAAAGTTTTCAGTCAAAAGAAAATTTACATAGTCACATGTAAAATTCAATTTTGTATTTATGCTGGTTTAAAATATTTATATATATAAATCTGATTTTGGAAAATTTGTAAATCCTATTATTTAAATATATATTAATGCTTGGCATTATAAAAAAAATGCTTTAATTAAAAATTATATGATAAATTATTTATATCAATTGTGCTCAAAATGAAACTTTAATGCTTATGGATTGATATTAGTTAATTATAGCATGAATGTTGTCCTGTTCGTGCCAGTTTTATCTTCATGTACGTTGTGTGATATTGGGCATTAGATGGCCTAGGGGGAAACAGAGGCAGGGATATGTTTCAGTGGATTGTATTTTAGCAACATGTTTGTTGTGTGTGCTTATTTTGTTTATGCTTCGATCTTATGGGCTCTTGTTGGATATTATTTGTTTATGGTATCATTGTAATCATGTTAGTTTCTTGTGTGTGAAACTACATCTAGGATTAGCTGGTTGAATACCTGATTGATGTTTATGTGATTATGAGCCTAGGGGAGATTGATTAAGTGCATCTTAGGGGAGTGGCTTACAATAGGGGCCGAGACCCAAAGTGGTCAGCACATGGGTAACCTATTGTAGGTTATGTAGTTAAGTGTTAACATAGTAATTAAAACTTTATAGATCATTTAAAAAAGATAAGTTAGAGTATGATTATGATTAGAATTCCTCATATCTGAGAGAGAGTATTCTAATCCCACATGGATTGTATTGAGGGTTTGGGGCCCAGAGTGGTTAGTTCCAGGGTAACTCAATGTTTGAGGGTTCGGGGTCCAGAGTGACTAGTCCAGGGTAACTCAAGTAGATAGACATGTGATGACACTCCCATAGCATGTAGCCTAGATCATCTCCTGAGTTTCTGTTTATGCCTCTGGTTTAGTGTGTATCACCTTTCACTTTTTTTTTGTAAACCTTGAGAAGAGAGCTTTCAGGATTCCTTGCTCAGTGTTTTATCCTTGTTTGGTTTTGGTCATCTGATTGGGGTTTGTGGTTATCTCATCAGCACGGTGGGGTAGACCTTTGTGGTTCTACACGGACGGGTGGTAGTGATTCTTTACCATTTGAGATTTGACGTCCGGGTGCCGGTGCTGCTGATACTTCTACAGTTGGATGCCTTTATGGTTCTTCATTGATTCTTCATTGTTGGTTTTGTTGGGTATATTCTTATTTTTCTGAGTTTTTGTCCAATTTTTGTTTTAGTTTTCTTGTAAATGCCTTGCCTAGTCTAGATCCTATAAATTTTTTGAATATAGTCATGACCAAGCTAAAAAAAAAAAGCATTTACCCTAGGTTTTGTCCTCAAAGAAATTTGGATTCATATGAAAACCCTTGAAATAGCCTTAAGTCTTTTAATTTGTCATTACTTTTGGGCTGTTTAAGTTCTTAGAAGCGCATGTGACTATTTCCTTTAGTTGTTCACTGAGTCGCGTATTGTTATGTCATGTAATTAATCTTTCAAGATAACTAGAAAATGTGTCAAAAATGCTAAGTGTTATCCTTGATTGCGGAGTCTCCAAGTATCAGGCGGTTATCAGAAAACTTTAAGCGACTTGGCGAATGCATTATCTATTATTCGCGTATTCCTTGGCGATTTTGTGCTTATACTCAGCAACCTGATGACAATGATTATCGCTCATTCTCTAAATCGAGCGGTCAAGGGCAAAGTAATCTAGCGACCTAGCGAGAACCATAGATCATTGATAGGATCAATGGTTATGATTAAATCTCAAGTATTATTGGGTCCTACATGTTTCACTTGGTGAATGAGCGATTGTGTATAGTTTTCTAAGTGTGGTGGCTCCGACAGTTTGGCTTGATGAATTTGGTGGAAAGGGTTGTTTCAAGTGTTCGCTTGTTCTTGAAATAAATTAGTAAGAGGCTAAGTAATCTGGCGATTCGGTGAATCATGTGGTCACAGGTTCTCTTAAAAGAAATGTAAAGGGTAGAATGATTTGGCTAATGGGTGAATCAAAGTATTAGCAAAGTTTCAAGTCTTCAGTCGCTTAATCGCGTAAAGAAACATTCAATGTTTGAAGTATTGCGAGATTCAGCGAACCCTTCATTCGCTGATTCTCGTAATCAAATAACTAAAGATTATATGTTTTGGTGAAATGGTCAACTAACTGCATTTGCCGAGCCACGTGATGATGGCCATCAAAGCTACATGATTCAGTGATTCAGAGATAAGCTGTTCGCCAAGTCATCAGATATTCGGGCAGTTAGCATTAACATCTAGTGAATGGGCGAAGCGTACAGTCGCTAAGTCTCAAAATAAAGGTGATGGTTAAGGAAAGATTCGGTGACTTAGAGAGTAAAAGCTTCGCCAATTCTCTAAATAATCAAGCGGTTAAGTATCTCATTAAGCGAATGCGCGAACCCTTTGTTCGCTAAATCTCTAAGAAAATTGACAGTTAGCCAGGACATTAAGAGAATGGGAGATGACCTTATTCGCTAGTTCTCTAAATGATAACTACAGTCAAGTGCTTGAAGGTGATCACTTCAGTCGCTGATTCGCTAAGATGATGAAAAGTTAAGAATTGCATTGCGAGAACCCGCGAAGGCTTTGGTCGCTAGTTCTCTGAAAATGAGCAAGGGTTAACGTTGTATTAAGCGATTAGGAGAGGCTTTCAGTCGTTGATTCACTAAATAGGCCCAGTTGGAAAAGGTAATAAAACAAAAGAAAAGGGACCGTTGCCTGCGTGGATAAAGTACAGTGTCAAGCTGGAGAGTAAACTAATGAGCCATCCAATCAGTTTCAAAGGAAGATTGCATGACGTAAACAGGTTTAAAGTGAAGAATCTTAATCATTTGCCTCTTTGCCTTGTTTTCGAGTTTAATTTATTTGTCAACATCCAAACACGGCTAACTCAAAATTTGAAATTTGATGGTATATGAAATTGAATGTGGAAACAATTAAGGAGATTTGCAGTAATTGTGGTAGCTATACACATTTGATCCATATCGATAAATAAGCTAAGCTCATTGTTTCCTATGTCCAAAATTAGTCGAAGAGAATTGTGTCTTTCTGAAGTAGTTTTTGAGCACCAAATAAATCCAGTTTGCAAAATTTGAAGGTAATTCTGTAGTGAAGATGAGTCAACTTGAGAAGAGTGCAGCATCTTCCAGCAGTGAAGCCAAGTCTAAAAGTGGTGAAGACAAGGGCAAGCCTAATTATTCAGATGAACTCATGAAATTGCTACCTAGTTCCAGTCAGAACAAAAGAGCTCCTGATGATGTTTTCAAAGATGTTCTAGGGTTTTGCAGAGATCCTATCATACCGAATAGCACAGGTTATACTATCTTCAACTTCTTTTATAAAAATAGAGATAGTCATGTCCCTGTATGTAATGGTTGGGCTTTGGGGTTAGGGAAATTAGTAGTGCCTGATGTATTCCTGGATGCGGATTTAATTATTGCTCTAGCTAGGCGTTATGACCCTATTTCCAAGACTATTAGGAAAGAGGACCAGTCAGCTTTGGTTATTCTTGATAGGGGATTGTTCATGAAGGCTTTTAATGTCTATACATCCTCCTCTACTGAAATTGACCTGAGCAAAGAAAAGGAGAGATACAAGAATAACATAGGGATAGTGAAGGACCAAATGATGAAGCATATCCCAAAATAGGATAAGTATATAGCTCCCCTCCCTGCTCACATGAATGCCCCTTACCAATTTAAATCCCTTCAGCATTACATGAGGCAAACTTGTTATGGGTTGTGTAGGGTTTTGGGAATTGATGGGGATGCAGAGTTTTTACCAGCTGATCTTTTGATGATTATCCTAGACATCCAAAATTCCTTGGTTAATACTGACTATGATTACATTCAGTATATCATTGATAGAATGCATGAGGGTTTGATTTTTGTCAAGGGTAGTAAGAGCCCAATTAAGTTCATGCATTATTCTTTGCTATTGCACTTAATTTTGTTCTTCAACATTAATAGTTTTGATTTGAACATGCTGAAGCCAAGGTTCAACTTTGAAGGCCAGTATAATCCGGTGCAATTATGGGTGAGGAAGTGGAATTCTACCTCCAATGAAGGGGATTTTTGTATCTTTCAAAATTTTATTGTTTATCCTATTGTAAGGATGTTAGGTATCAATACTACAAGGATATCCCCAAGGGTCCTTAGGCTCCTACAACCAGTGTAGTTTGTGGACAAATGGGAGGGAGATCATAATTGGGGTGATTTTTACTTGGGGGAAAATGCTACAATTTTGAGAGTCCACGATTTCCCCCAACCCCCACATTTGTTACCAAAATTTGTGCCTCCAAGAGTTGCTTGTTTGGAATTTGTGTGGCAGTTGATGTGGACAGATAGAGAACTTCTAGCCCCTCACAGAAGGGTACATTCACACCTAGGAAATTCAAGATAGGTGACTTCCTGGTAGGAAAGAGGGCATTTCCTCAAATTACTGCATGGTTAAATCAGTTCAAAATGGTTGCTGGTGCTTGTAGACATGTAGATCCTGAGGACTTTATCAAAACTACCAGGATGCTCTATATTCAAAACATTGGTGTGATTAAGGAACATGAGGGTTTGGATGAAGAAGATGTAGTCAAAAACATTATAGATGATGATGAGGTCAAAAGGAGATCGAACAGGTAATTTGATTTGATAGACTTGTCAAAACAAGTGATGGCAGCCCAGCTTCCTTTTAAGGGTTTCTTCCCTGACCTTCCCTATTTAAAAAGAATTGACAAGATGATAGAGATGCAGGACACTCTATCAAATTAGTTGGAGAAATTGATTGACCAGAGTCAACCAAAGAAAAGGAAAGACTATTCATCTTCTGATCAAGAGGAGTTTTCTGATGAGTCCCCAGAAGGGAATAGCCCACCACAAATTGAGGATGTACAAAGTGTTAAGCCTGTTGAAGACCAACCAGAAATAGGGGATTCTCCAGAGCCACCTTTGAAGAAACAGAGGCTTGAGGAAGGAAAGCCTTCAAGGTAGGAAAAATAGAAGAGAATAATTGATAGAGCATCTACTCTAGTGCCAAGTGATAGGGTTTATCACCAATTGAGAAAAGAAATAAGAGAAGGAAAGAAGGTGGCTACTAATGAAATAGATAAGGAACAGTCCCTGTGGTTAGAAAAGGATATCAGAGAGGTCTATCAGGAGGAATTTTTGAGTGCTGACCAGTTGATTAAAACTGATGAATTCAAGAGTTTCCTTATTTGGAATAAGCAACAAGAAGTGAGAAAAATTCTGCCTGAAGGTATGGAGCCAAGTGAAGAGACATTGAGAGCCTTAGCTTCTTATGATCCTAGCCTTGATCCTATAACTGCAGATGAAGCTAGACAACTAGTCAAGTCAAGTGGAATGCTATTGACTCCAAGATGGGATTTGACTTCTGCATTCATCATAGATCAAATAAGAAAGCAACCACAGGGTAGCCTATCATATGAAGTTCACATTGGTGATATGATAAGAGGAAGTGGCTATGACCCTAAATCTCAAGCTATTGCAATGTGGTCTATGGCCCCTAGGACCCAAAAGCCATCTCTATTAAGCATAGAGGATAAAATGGAAGGGAATAAGATTATATGGACTATGCAAAATACAACTGACCTTGAAGTTTCCAAGGCAGTAACTCATTGGGCTAACCTGAATGAAGCAAAGACAGTTCAATTATCCGAAAGGTATTCAAAATTGTTTGAAAGTGAAAACCTGGTGCCCAAGGATAGAGACTTAAAATTGATGAAGATTAAGCAGTTAGAGGATGAATTGGTAGAAATAAAAGTTAAGCTTGAAGAAGCTTCAAAGGTAGTTGTTTCCCCCCCTGTGCAGATTGAGGTCCCTATTCAGATTGATGAAGAAGTCCCTGAGAGACCTATTGAAGATTTGGAGAAGATAAGAATAGAGGCATCTTTGGACACTATGTCAAAGATTGTGCAATATAGGTGGGATAAGATAATAGAGAAGATGGATACAGTTTATCAATCAGTTAGCCAATTGCACCAGACCAACAGAAAGGTAAATGAATCATTGGCTGCTTTGGAGCCACTTCATAGTGTTTGGTCTAGGAGAAGTTTGTTGTTTGATAAACTTGATAGTCTATAGGAACATAAGCCTAAGATCCCTGGGGTAGTGACAGAAGTTTTTGAAAAGATTGGCTTAGTTAGTGCTGTTTCAAAATTTTTTAAAGGTAAGTCCAACCAGGTGAAGGCTTGGTTATTTATGTTTGATAAACATTATAGAAAGTATCTACCATCAATATGTGATGACAATGGAAATGTGATCAAGTTGGAAGAATGGAAACTATCAATGGATCAGTTGACAATTACACAAGATGCTTTCCTTAATAGTGACAATACTTTGGATTTTGAGAGGTGTAATAGCATAATTGACAGTCTTTTTAAAATTGAAAATGATTGCATATGCTTTGTGGCAGAGGCCAAAAATATAACTGAATCCATGTGGGATAAGCAAGTCAGATTATTACAAGAATTGCAGACTTACAACTGGCCATTGGATGATGATGTAGCAGCTTGGGAGAAGCTAACAATAAAGAAGAAGAAGAGTCCAGTCGTCCAGCTTATAGAAGAAGAGCAAGAATAGAGCTGCAGATGGCACCTGATCTAGAAATTGGGGGAGAGCAAGTTTCAAACAAAGGATGATGTAAGTTAGACAGAATGGCGATCATCATTCATGCAACAAATTCAGCAACTGCTCTGAAATATCCTTAGACAAAGATGCCACCTGCGAAATTGTTGAGAAAAGATATTTGTAATTTGTTGTTACAATCTTTTTGTCAGTTTGTAATCTAATCTTGTCTCTAGTGTAGGATCTTTTCTAGCCATCCCAAGCTTGTTGCATCCTTTCGAGGATTCCAAGATGGCTAAGATATATATAGCAAGTCTCTGCTCATTAAAAGGGGGGGGGGTTTGAAAATACGATGTAAAAAAGGTTCTGAATAAAAAACCTTATTTTCTTTAAGTAAGACGATACTGTATCAATGTATTTTGACCATTAATACAAAATATTGGAGCTCTGTTACTACTATTTTGTTGTCTTTATGTATGGAGTATTTTAGTTTTCTTATGTATTTAGATTGCAAGGCATTTTAAATACATTATTCACAAGGTGAATATAGGGGTTAAGCTTAAGTTTCTTTCAAGGAAAGAGTAAAATCTTAGGGGAAGTCTCTAGGAATTACAAATCCATGTATGAATTTGATGACAGTTGTAGGACTTAAAAGGATGATATGTTAGGCATGTCATTTGAGTTTCATTATTTTTGTTTTGATAGATATATGTGGAGGTAGGGTTTGAGTCTGATGCCCAAGTGGATAAGGCATTGGTTCTAGATCCATTTACAATTATTTGCCACCCAAGATATAAACAATTGATAGATTTTACTTTATCTATATAAACCTTAATCTGAACTACTCTATGACAAGTTCATAGATGTGTATTGTAATGCTTTGTAGAAGCACTGAATGAGGTTAAACTTCCTTGAGTTCAACTCAAAAAAGAAGAAGGATGAATATCCTTAAACCATTGTTTCATGTTGCTGCTTTCATGATTTCCATCATAGTTTTGTGTATCAGGATAATTTGGGCCGTACTCAGAGTTTTATCATCTTACTAGGTTGATGTTCAAAAGCAATAAAAAAGTAGTGAAGGAGCTAGTTCACAATTCAGAGCTCAATAAAATATTGAATTGATACAGGTACACCCGCCTAAGTATTTATACTCAAAGTGAAGAAGGTTTTCTGTCCTTAATACCTTAGTGTTTGCATTTTGCTAGATTATGTCCATTGGGATTATATGAGTATTTGATAATCTACAGATTTGAGCACTAATAGGTTTCTTATCATATCTTCATTTATGTAGTTCTATATTAGAGTATCGCATGTGATACCTAATATGGACATTGTACTTTTATGTTAGATTTATTATTACATACCCTTCGACATGTGCAGTGGATGTTAGTTATTAGTTATCTTGGATGTCCATGAGGATTGTATATATTGTTGTAAGTTGTAATTGTATCATTTATGTTATGGAATCTTTTTTTATCATTCTTTAGTTGTGTTTTGTTCTTAAGTAATTCTACGTCATGGGATCCTTGAGTTTTGTAATCTATGTTGGATGTTGTTTCAATGTGAGTAAATGGTAATTGCTTCCGCACTATTGTGTTTCTTGTATGTTAACTTTAAAAAAAAATGTTCACCAAACTTAGTTGCAAGTTATAGGTTAATCTCTCTTGGGTTCCCTAGCGGGGCATTACAGACATCAAATGATAGACTGTTGGCAAAATGGTCAGTGCTCCCCTTGGGATTCGTGACATGGTTTAACAGCCTCTTGTGTCTTCTATAAGTCTAGTGGTTGTATCGGGCATTAACAGGTCGATCTTTTGGTGCAACGACAACCACGACTTGTAACATAGACATGTTGACATCAATGAAAATTCATCCAAGTTTCCGAAACTGAACACATTTGTGGTGTTATTTCACTCTAAGGGGATAAATGTTCTTCAACATCAATGGATCATCTTCAACCTCCAGTGTCTACCATATACCAAAACTGTGCATACATCATCTTTAGGGGAGGCTACACAGTTTTTATTCTCTCATCAATTTTGGGAGGAAACATATTTTCTCAAGGGTCATATGACCTCTTTTTTCTCTCCTACGGAGAGAAATGTACTTGTGTTAGAAGTAGTTCTTGGGGGGTCAACATAAGTCTGTCCTTCTATCACTTATCTTCTTAGCACATGTGCATTTCAAATTGCATAATTTTCCTTTTGGAGAAGAGCTTTGTTCCCATTGCATTTTCTCTTTTTTTCCACTTTATGAGAAATTCATACATGAGTACCTCACATGGTCTAGTAGTAGAGACTCATCATCTTGCATTAATTTCTCCCTATGTTGCATTGACATGTTGGGGGGTGGGGGTGATAGTGTAAATCATTTCATTATACACATAGTTTGCCAATCACATTTGTAGGATTTTCTTATTCCCATCCAACTTTAGTTTACTTAAGTTTTTTCATGCATTTGTCTCACCTTATGTTGTTGACACACCTATTACATTCATGTTTAACACTTTCTCATGAACCTATCAAGTGGGATCACACATGTTACACCTTTGGAGGGTTGTCAAAGTTTAACTCCTACATTCTCAATTCTTCATCCTTTCCTATATATGCAAGGTTGATCAATATACATTTTACACTCTCATTTCATACATGATAGACATGTTGTTATGTTTATCATTTCACTATTGGAAGATAGTTTTTGTTCTTTCCCAAATTTCTCCAACAACTTTCACCATCAAAATCAACGTAACTCCAACAAATATTGTGTATATGAATGACATGAAGAAGTTGTGAAGTAGTGATATTTCACCCATGTCTTCTTAAGGGATTTAAAGAATAAACATAATCTTCTGTCAACCTCAAAATTGTGGGACCATCATTTGAAATGACAAGACAATAATAATGATTTCCTCCCTTTTTCAACATAGTCATTAATGATTTTAAGAATTGAATTGGATTATTCATTATTCTCCAATAGGTGCACATTTCACAATCTAAGATTGTACTTTTCATTCCCTCTATAACTCTACTTCCTTGGTGGAGATATGAACCACCTTTAAGGAATTTCTAATATTATCAACAATATTTTAGTTTTCATTGAGAGGGAGCATTTTAATTAGCAAGATCAACAATGATCCTTTTAATCTCCTTCAATAGAAATTTGTTGAAAACCATAACATTTAGTTCTATTATCTTATCCCCCAACATAAGAAAAATGGATTTTTCTTCTTTATTAGATTCAATGCCTATATACTTAATTTATCCTTAAATTAAAATACCTTGGTCATCCCTAAGAAGGCCCCCTGAATCGACTTTACTAAGGTTTCCTCTAAAGCAACCATTGAAATTCATCTTCACCCATCCTTTTTGTGGATGTTTTCATTTAGTATGCTTCCAAATTAAAATACCTTGGTCATCCCTAAGAAGGCCCCCCGAAGCAACTTTACCAAGGTTTCCTCTAAAGAAACCATTGAAATTCATCTTCACCCATCCTTTTTGTGGATGTTTTCATTTAGTATGCTTCCTAATCCAAGACCTATTGTAATATTAAGATCCTTAGAAATGCCACACAATTTTATAATCCTTTCCTTATGTAAACTAGCCAATATTTTAAGCTTATCCCTTTTTGCAATGTTCACATTTATATAAATAATATTACAAAAATAAATTGAGCCACAAACATTGCATCTATACTAGTATCACAATTTTTTTGTTGTTTATTTCTTTTTAAATCCCCAATAAATATGCATAGGAGTTTTCTTCCATAACTCTATAAGAAAAAGATGAGTAAGAGGGGAATATCCATTCCAACAATTGACAAAGTATATAACATTAGGAGATAGCCCAAAGGGTTTCCAACTTGTTAAAAATATTTCCCAAATATCCCTAGCCAAATTGCAACAAAAAATTAGGCATTCAATGTTTTTCTTCTAAGGACAACACAAAGGACACTAATTAGGAAGAAATAAACCATACTAAATCAAGTTATCTTGGATAAGGGTTCCATTGTGATTAGAATCTCACCAAAAGAAATTGATTTAATTTTTTTTTATATGATTCTATATAGTTCTTTAATTATATTGGGAACCATTAAAACTGGTAATAAGAGAGTAACTTGAGGCCACCATATAATTTCCAAAAGAGTGAGAAGTCCAAATGGATTCATCATCTCTTAAGGGGTGAAGGATCTTGAAAAATATAGATAATAATAGAAAGTTCACTCTTTTGATCATTTAGTATTCCTTAAAAATTTTCCACTTGACAATAGAACTTTGATTCTCAATATATCCTTAATAGTTGTCCCAAATCAATTGAAGAAAAGTTCCTTTAGTCAAGAAAACTAGTGATGTTTTTAAAGAAGAGAGTTATCAAGCCAAATATCATTCCAAATATTATATTTCTTCTTGTTCCCAATTCTTCATTTCAAAATTTTATTAAGAATCCCTCTTATTTTCATCACACTATTCCAAATAATGGATCCATGGGGGACATTTGACTCACTTAGGAAGCACTTTAGATTTCTATTATTGAGATATTTAACTTGAATAATTATAGTATAATCCTTCAACTATTCAACAAGTTTCATGCAACCTTCACACGTAAATCTTTTATTGAAGTTCTGGATACTTCTTAGTCCTAGAACACCATTCCTCTTGTCTTTACATATATTTTTCCTAGATTATCAAGGCTAGCACTTTTGTTCTTCGCTCCATACCAGTCTATAAAAACTTTTTTTGAATTTTTCCTATGCAATTAACCATATAATAAATAGAGACTTGTAGTAATCAACCATATCATAAATATATACATATAGTAAACAAAGGTACTTTGCATTGAGGCCTTTAAGAGTTGTATTTTTTCGAGCCCAACTAATGAGTTTATCTTGTCAACCAACCAACACATTTTGGAATCTTTTAACAAGACCAAACTAATTGGTTGGAAATCTTCTTGTGATTAAAGAGAGACTTAGTGGGGATATTGGCTTTGGTATAGCCTAAATTTTGATATTTCTTTGATTGGAGACTAAGATAAGTGATGAAGAGATAATTAATACTTTTGAGTTAATTAAAATGTTGGCTACAAAATTCAACATATTGACTAAGGAACTCTTTTCATAACTTGGATTCCATTTTCAAAGAAGCTCCAAAAAGATGGTTTCATCAACAAGCTATAAACCATCAACAAGCTATTGGTGCTAAGAATGTAATGAGGAGGTTGATTTTATACCTTAAAGGAATTGAGAAAAAAAAATGGACAAATTTTGTAATTAGAATAAAAAGATAGGGATAGATAGGGTCTCCTTGTCTAACTCCCCTTTCACTATTAAAGAACTCCTTTAGAGAACCATTCACAAGAACAATAAACTTGGAGATAGAAATACATTCATTCATAAGTTGAAAAATCCTTTCTCTAAAGCCAATTTATACAACATAGAGGAAAGATCTAGAGACTCTATTATAAGCTTTAGATATGTCTAGTTTCAAAATTATACTAGGTTCCATATTCAAATCCGTTGAGTGAATCGTCTCATGACTAGAAAATATTACATATAAAAATGGTCTTTAAGGAACAAATCAATTTTGGTTATGGGAGATTAATTTGAGTAAAAAAGGATTGATTATAGCAACAATAATTTAAGAGAAGATTTTATAAATCATATTGCATAGACTAAAAAGTATGAAGTCGTTCATACTTATAGCCTCAATTTTTTTTGAATGAGAATAATAAATGTGTTATTAAATTTATTTATTATCTTAGAAGATACAAATAAGTCCATTTCCACAATGATACCATCCTTCCCCAGAATGCCTCAAAAATCTTGAGAAAACAAGGGTAATCTTGTCCAAACGTGAGGCTCTATAAGCTCCAAAGGAGAAGACAACCACCTTGACTTCACTCTTAATTTTTTTTAACCATATCCTCATTATCAATTTCAAGGAGGATAGTAGGGATAAATTCATATAAATGATCCAAAGCAATAGTATTATTGTGGCGTTCTGGTAGATTTTCTTTGAAAAATTAATAGTGTTATCAACAAATTTTCTCCTCTATGGTAATAATATTACCAAAATTTTCAAATCAACTTAGAAATTAAATTCCCATTATCATGCCTCAAACTAGACTAATAAAATAATTTAGTGCTTCTATCTACCTCCACAAGTCATCAAACACATGATTTCTACTTCTAGAAAATGTCTTCCCTTAAAAGGATCTTATGCTAGCCTTCTCTCAAACATTCTTCCGCTTGATAAATATGTTGATAATTTTGAATAGAATCCATTTTATCTTTGATCTATTTCATCTTAACCATGAGTTTTTCCTTTCTTTGTGGATATTACCAAAAGTTAATATGCTCCAACATTTAACTTTATTCACCAACATGATTTTTTGGGCTAGGAAAAACATGTAGTTTTTGAAAGGAGTATTCCACCAACTCTGCAATTGAACATGGAAATCAAGATGAGAGGCCTACATAATTTTATATTTGAAAGTGTAGATTCCTCTTCTTTGGTGAGTTGTCTAGTCAAGTGTGAAAGGGTTGTAATCCAAATTAACTCAAAAAAATAGAGAGGTGAAGATCCCCAATATGTTGTTTTTTTTTTTTTTTTTTAGGTAAGAAGGGATTTTGAAAGGGCCCTAACCCTTCCACAAAGAGAAAGATAGAACAAAAATTCTAGAAAGAACTCACAAAACAACCACAAACCAATAATGAAACACAAGATAGACAATGTAAAAAAATAAAAAAGATCATCTGAAAGCCAAGGTGTTGTTAATATGATTTAGAACAACAGAAGGGGGGGGGGGGGGGTGGTGAATCAATTGTTCTCAGGTCTAGATGAACCAATTGAACATTCAAATACTTCAACAAACTCAGATCTAATCACCAACACAACTCGGTCTCTAAAGAATATATATCAGAAAACATATATTATGCAATCCACTCTCCAATAGTATTTAACTTGTAGAATATCAAAACATTTATAACAAAACATTCAAACAAGTATGACACCAAGATTTATAGTGGAAACCCAATTTGGGAAAAACCACTTTGTAACATGTTATTGATATTTTCACTCTTCTGAAATGAGCTCGGTGAAAAACCAACCTTGTTAAAGGTTTACAAACACACTATTAGGTGTGACCCTGTTAAAGGATTTCAATCACCCTGTTAAGAGTGGCCTAGTCAGAGGACTTGAGTACATTCCATTAGAATGCCACCTTGATTGAAGTATTTATCAATGACTGTTAGGTCAACCTTGATTAAAGGATTTTGACTATTACAATGGTTAGAAAGTAGCAGTAGTTTCTGATCTATAAAACATACAACTCACTTTGCAAATACCAGATCCAATTCGCACATATATGCTGATTTACTGACTGAGTATCATTTCCATCTCCATCTCCAATCTGCTCAGAATTCGCTTCAAGAAATCACAACTCTAATCTTCACATTCAACCTTCTGCTTAGACTTATCAGTCAATAACACCAACAACACCAACATACTCTATAACCTCACCATTAGGTTTCCTTTATACCTCTCCAAATAGATAGATCTGTCTTTTGCTTCTTAATCTCCTCCGTAGATCTTAGGTTAGGTCACATCTGTGTGTGTGAAAATCGTACCTAATCTGTAGACACAACACTTCAGTAAAACATTAGAGGTTAGCAAAAATCAAAATTATGCAAAATTAAAATCTAATTTAACCAAGTGATTTACTGCCTTCTAATAGGTGCAAGATCGATGTTCTCAGATTGCTATCGAGATCAGTGACCTAGAGGACACCTAAATGAAGGATTTGAATGCAATTGATCTAAATATGAAATATGAATGCAAAGTAATCTATATTTTTTTTGGATATTTTCTATGCAATATGATGAAAAATGATATGTAAAAACTGATATGCTATGATATGCTAAATGATCTAACAATGATATGAAAATGAATCTAAATGAATGTAAAAAATAAGATTGATCTCACAACAATGTTGATTCGCAAGAAACTTTGATTCTTCCAATTTCAATTCTCTAACGTGATTGTGCAAAAATATGAGATGCTTTGAGATGACCCGAGGCTTTAATTTTATAGAAATCCAAGGCTTTGGAGGTGCATGGATAAAAGCCATAAATCACTCAAATAACTTAGCTTGATTTTTGAGTTATTTTTAAATAAAGATAATTTAATTCACAAAAACATGCAAATCATGCAAAAATAGCTTTTTAACTCAAATTAGAAGTTTAGATCAATTTTAAAACTCAAAAATGATGTTGAGTTCCAAAAAGTCAATAACTTGCATTGATTTTTTGATTTGGAGTTTAACTGCTCTTTGATTGTGAACATGGATAATTATGAATTAATAAATAAATAAAGTGATTTATTCTCAACTTAACTGATTTTAAAAATAAAACAATTGATTTATGGGTTAATCAATTATTTTTTCAAACTTTTATTCCAAAAATAATATTATTAAATATGACAACTTGATTTAATTAATTAAATAAGAATTTAATCAATTAATGATAGGAATTTTGATTTATTGTCAAAATTAAATAATAATAATTAGGAATAAATATAATTAAATTCAATTAAATAATTAAGTGGCAGTATTAAATCCAATTAATTAAATATGAAAATATTCAATTAATCAAACTTAGGATAAATGAGATTTATCGCCAAATAATCATTAAATTAAAGATAATTATGATGATTAGGAATATTACTAGGAATATTCCCCGATGCAGAATTTATGATAATCAATTAGGATTCGATGATGTTTAGATGTGCCTTAGATTAGGACTTTGATGTTGATTTCATTTGATTTGTAGATGTAGGAGGTTAATGAACTTATAGCCCATTTTTGGGGTATTACATTTTGCCCCTCTTTGAATTACTGTGCGAAGCACAGTGGTTCAAAGATAGTCTATGTTTGATAGAGATATGAAACTGATTCGAAATTGATAATTGATATGAGACAGAAGCTGATTGATATTGATTTGATATGAAGATAATAGGTCCTGAATGACCAAAGATAATGTTCACTGTAGCAGCGATGAACCGAGGATTGCAAAAAAAAGTGTCAAAATGCTTGATTCCAAACCTTATGATTGCAAAGAAGTGAGTGACCGGTTCTAGACTCGATTGTCTTAGCAGAACTAGCAGGTATCACATCCAAATCCTTCAATTGCCGAAGAACCAAGGAAAGAACACTATGATCCGATGGTTGCAAAAATTGATATAGTTTACAAGATTAGGAGAATACTAGATTGATATGGATCTTGATGAATCTGATATGCCCCAAGTGATGATAGATTTGCCCCGAGCGATGAGGTCTTTTTTGATGAATTAGTAACTAGACGTGGTTGTTGTCTTGATTACTAAGGAAAGATATAATTTCAAATTTGATTACAGACTTTGAATGATGTGCAATACCATGCCCCCTTCGGGATTAAAATTGAAATCTGACAAGAAAAGTCAGTGTTGATAGTTTAGAAGCATGTTAATTGATTTGAGAAGTGGTTAAACATGTCCAAGAATGTATTATGCATCATTTAGAAGGTCTAGATGACCAAGTTTGACTAGGTGAAACTATGAGTTGACCATAGTTGAAATTTTGATAGTTTGATGGAAGATAATCAGTTAAGTTGAAAAATGGATTTCTACTATGATTGAAGGTTGATTATGCAAGTAGTTAATAATATAAACAATCTCAAATTTTAATTTTGATCCTGAAAAAGGATTCTACTTGCTGTTTCATTGGAGGAACCTTCATGTATGATTCAGCTCTTGGTAGATGTGAAGAATTGATATGAAGATTTGTTTAAGCTTTGAAGTGTTTCCAAACAGTTGTGAGATCATGCAAACATGCAAAATGCAAAGAGACATGCAACCTAAGACCTAGGACCTAGTCACTGATCATTTGTCGATTTGTTATTGTCATTGACCTTTTAGGTAACCGGATAAATCAATACAATGCCCACTAGCTATGAAACCATAGACATATGAATATCAATTTGTATGCGCAAGAATCAATACAACACCCACTGGTCCAAAACAACCATGGACATATGAATATTGGTTTTGTTTTCAGAATGTTAGATTAGATATAAGCACCAAGGCACAAGCGCCAGGATGACCTGAATATCACGTCCATTTTGATATAGCAATTTGTATAAGCATCAAAACATGAACATCGTGATGACCGGAATACTCCTTGCATGACAAACACATCAAATAGCCAAGAGATCATTCTAAATCCAATGTGAATTACTCGTAGTGACCCTTTATCGTTCACATCCTTAGGTAAGATCATGTTTCACAGTAGGAGAAAGAACTCACTAAAAAGGACAATAGTTAGATCAATATTTCTTTGAATCATCCGGGTATCAATGGTCGAGGTACGCATGGCCATCCAATTTGAGATAGAGGCTCTTACAGTCGGACACCATTTCAATCCAAACTTTCCAAAGTTGTTAAATTTTCACATACAAGCAGAAGACAAAGAAAAGATTATGCCCCCAGTCATCACTCTCTAAATCCTGTAAAGGACATCATCGAAGGGCTTGAAGGGACACAATATGCAAAAATCTCAATGCAAAATAGTAAGCATACAACGAGATAAAAGCATGAAAAGCACAAATTGTTTTCAGTTTGTGTTTGATTGTTGTTGTAGATGCAAAATCCTTTCTAGAGATAAGACTGACTGACTCACTCACATGAAGCTTCAAAGGACTCTGACTGGATATGATACATCTAAGATATACTAGAGGCCATAGGATATAACATTGATTGCCCCCAAGTGTTAAGCATTGATAGGATACAAACGCTTGAGCTAATTGGTGTACAGACCGACTTATTGAAAACAAGAAATGTAGAAATAAACCAAGAGATATGTACAAACTAAAGCAAAACTGAAAGCTAGGAAAGACCAAGATTGCACTGATAGATAGAGCATATTGAAACAAGTGGCATCCGTTTGCTAAGTTTTCACCATCTTGGCAGAGATTCTATTTTTGCTACCAAGGCGCCTGTTTCCAAGTTTTCACCAAGGCACTTTTTTTTTCTTTTTTTTTTAATTTTTCATTTTTCAATTTTTTTTGTACTTTTGATATTTTTTTATTTTTTTGTGAATCATCAAGGTTCCTATTGCTAGGTTTTCACCAAGATGTTCATTTTTTTAGGACATTTTCCAATTTTAAAGATTTTTTCAGGACATTTTACCATAGACTGAATGCCTTAGGCATAGAATTTCTTCAGATGGAGAATGTTGATTGATTCTCAGAGCTGTTCTCCTTCAGTCATTGAGAGTTGATAGGCACCAGAGCCAAAAGTAGCAGTGATTACAAAGGGACCCAACCAATTGGGTTCAAAGTTCCCCTTGCGTTCTCGATGGGATTGATTTTTAAGGTTTTCTCTCAAGACTAGATCAACCTGAAATTCTCTGTGTCTGACTTTCTTGTTGTAGCCTCTAGACATTCTCTTCTGATATACTCTAAGATAATCAGACACTACTTGTCTGCGCTCATCTAGTAGTTCAAGTTCTTGCAACCTAGACACTCTGTAGTCATCATCAGCTACTAGACCATGCATTCTGATTCTTAGTTATGAGATTTTGATCTCAATAGGCAGTACCACTTTAGACCCATAAACTAAAGCATAAGGTGTAGCCCCAGTAGGTGTTCTGATACTTGTTCTGATACTGGTTCTGATACTGGTTCTGACACTTGTTCTGATACTAGTTCTGATACTTGGTATATTTGATAGCATTTTTTTCCATTTGCAAACTCCCAAACAAGATCATATCATGCAGTCCCAATGTCTAGCAAGGTGGAGAACAAGAGGGATTGACAAGCTGGTGGAAGAGATGGAAGACAAGAGAATAAAGGATAATGAAGGGAAGAAATCCTTAAGGGAAAACTCCTCAAGAATACTGAAGCTAGGGAAAAATTGTCATGTAAAGCACATTTGGACAAGAAATGAAAGGTTAGCATAGGATAAGTCACAAAATCATAATGCAAGAGCAGGAAAGGATGCAATCCAAAGGAGTAGACATGTCAAGAGGCTTCATAGCACCGTGTTTTACTCTCTTTTTTCTTTTTTTATTAGATCAAGACCAAAGGGGAAAATGATAGCGATAGGTGAAAATGAATGGAGGAAGATGGATATGAAGGCTAAATATGGAAGAAATGAAAGCAAGATCATCGTAAGATAGCTCACAAAATAGCCAAATATTCGTATATAGATCAACATTGTCAAGATCAAAGAAAGAAGATGAAATGGATGAAATATGTAGAAGAACTACGCATGATGCCTAATTGTCAGGTTTTCATCATGGTACTTATCCAAGGCACCACAAAGGAGTGGTTTTCACCATAGGATGAATATATTTCTCTTTACTTTTGCTACCAAGGCGCCTGTTTCTAGGTTTCCACCAAGGCACATTTTCAAAATTTTTTTTTGGAAGAAGGAAAGCTTTTTAGATAATGCTCCTTGAAAGGATAAACCATGATATGCCAAGGATTCAAAATGATATGCTCAAAGATGCTAATAGGGAAAGGGAGATGGAAGAGAAAAATGGAGGATAAGGTTTTATGTAAAACAAGTGAGGTTGGAAGATAGGAGGAATAGGAAAATGAGGAAAAAGAATAGAAGGTAGAAGGATAATGAATGGAAGGATTATGAAAGGGTAGATGGAAAGGAAGACAAGATCAAGATCAACACACACCTTGAAGGGTGGCGAGAGGATGGAGGAAACATGAATGAAGGAATACGTGAAGGAATGTGGTGAATGGATAGCAGAGGTTGAGGTTTAGGTGCATGGAATGGAAGAATATTTTTGGAAGAAGATGAAGTGAAAGTCTTTGGAAGCTTGAATGTCAATTTCACTTTTTGCTCAATACCAGACTCTTTCAAGAGAGACTTTGGAATCCATATAGCCGTAGGCTTCTTATTTATTTTTGATGATCTAAAGAAAATATCTTCAATGATGGATTTTGGAACCCATACTTGTCTTGTAGTTTTTTTCTTAGATATCTCTTTTGACTTTATGTTTCCATGTCTATTAGAGGAGACATGGTGATCTTCTCTTTTTGATGGATTCTTATATTGCTTCTTTTTCTTGTATTGAACATTCAAGTTACTTCCAAAAGACTTGGGACTTGTGGAAGGAGGAGGATATGACTAGTTTAGATGGGTGGGTGGATAAAAAGGATTCAAGGGTATGCATCTATGTTGATCTTGAGGAAAGATGGGAGATGGAGGGATGTAAGGACCCAAGATGGATGGAAAATTAGGAAAGCTAGGAGGGGAAAGTGAATGGACATAAGGACCCAAGATAGAAGGTAGATGTGAAGCCTTTAGTAGTTGTGGAAGAGTTCCAAGGATGGAAGTGGAAGATGCAAAAGGATAATCAATAAGTTCATCAGCATCTATATGACAACCAAGGATATTAGCATCTTTAGAGTGAGCATTAGAATTTTCAATAGAATCAAGTACATCTTGAATATGAGCACCTTCTTTGATAGGATTGTTCAAAGCTTGCAAAGATTTAGGAAGAGTAGAAAGTGGAAACGAACATGGAGTGGTAGAATAAGAAGATGGAAGACTTTGATCTTGACAAGGATCTTTGGATAGCACAAGCATATAATTTTTTTCTTGATTTTCAATAGGCTTAACATTAGAAGTAACAACACCATTTTTACCAACCTTAATGGAAGTATCATCTTTGGAAGTTGGAAGTGGGGTAAGGTTATTTTGATTGTCAATAAGCTCAAGAGTGTAAGTAGTAGCTTGATCTTGCTTAGGAGAAGACTTAAGACATGGTAGAATGCATGAAAAAAGGTGTGCAAGATCAAAAGAACCCTGAAGTAGATAAGAGACATCGGGAAAAGGAGTGGATGACATGGAAGGTTCTTGATCTTGATCTTTCTTTATGTTCTTTTCTTTATCATTTTTGGAGTCCTCTTGACATGGAGCCACTTCTAAGGACAAGGAAGCATGTTGGGATTGAATGGAAGACTTTGGAAGAGATGGTGAAGGACTAGATGAGGTAGGCATTATAGCATATAAAGGCTTAGGCTCTTTAGGTTTAGCATTATTGAAAGTATTTGTAGCTAAGTGAAGGTTAACTTGAGTTTCTTTAAGAGGTAGCCCTGGAGGATAACTATAGGGAACCGCATGAAAAGTATCAGGGTTTGTGTCAGATGAAGGTTCTGTGAAAGATTTGAAAGACTCGAAAGCTTTAGGAAATGTATGGGTATTGGAGGAAGTAGGGGATGGAAGGGAACCATCATAAGACAAAGGTTCAACATTAACATGCTCTTTCTTGAGAGTGTAATCTTTATTTTCAGCATGAGAGTTCTTAGAGGAGAGATCCTTGTAGTATTGATGCTTCAAGCTAGCACGATGCATTTTATAGTCCTCAGTAGTAGTAGATGGATCATAATCAAGATATTATCCACAAAAGCTATCAAAGTCTCTTTCAAAATCAGAATCATATGGATCACCATCATGATCTATCCAATGTGACATCCCATTTCCAGTAAGTAGGAACACATGACGAGGAGGACTCTTAGGAGCAGAGGTGTCATAGGTATCATTATATTGTCCATCATCATAGTCATCATAGTTTCCAAAGATGGATGTGTCACTCTCCGTGGAAGAGGTATCATAGGGATTGTCATGTTGCTCACATTTTGTCCGGGGACATGGTGACATGTACAATTCTTTATCAAATGGAAAAGGACATAGAGCTTCCATGGAGAACTCTTTAGGTTCCTTTTCTTTCTCAAGTTTGTTAATCTTGACTTGCATAGTGTGCATCTATTTCATCATGGCCCTCATTAGAGTTTCTTCCTCATGTGTACTGATTCTTTGAGACATGTGTACTGATTCTCAATAGCTACTGCTCTGTTCCTGACACAGTGACTTGTATGACAGATTCTGGAACTAGGCTGAAAAAGTTGGGTATCTAGCAATTCTGACAACTTTCTGACACTTTTTCTAAATTTTCCCAAACGACACTCTGTAGACTCGTACGACAGTTGCAAGAAGGATTTGACTTTTGAATTTGACTGGCAGAAAGACTCGTACGACACTAGGTTCTCTATCGTATGACAGATGGGCAGTAATGAAATGACACTTGATAGAAACTCGTATGACTTTTTGACCTCCTGAGATGACTTTTGACTCTAGAAAAGAATTTTACTTCAGATTTTGCAAATTTTGAGTTTTCAAATTTGAATTGTTTGCAAATTTCAATGTCTAGATTTGAAGATTGTAACAAATTTGTTCATTTTCAGTAACCAGATAGATAAACAAGCACGCAAAATAGCAAGTGATTTCAAGCATGTCTGAAAACAATGAACAAAGGCAAAAGCAACCTCGCACATGAACAATCAAGTAACTTTATTTGTTCTAATCCTTAGAAGTGCTAATTGTGTATGTTCCAAAATGTTTTGCAATGACACACATATACCCTAGAAAATAAAAATTTGGCATCACTAGGGTTTTTAGTAATGGTTTGACTCTACAACTTTTATGATCCAAAGAGGTGAACTCCAATCCTGGTGCACCAGGGTTTTGACATAGTCTGAGAACTTAATCTTCAGGAGTTGCTAGGGAGATCTGACAACCCAACAATGAACCATACCCATGGAGATTTCTTCCACAAGGACATTTATATAGCGGCTGTCACTACCACGGCAAAAATGGCTATTATCGCTTGAGGTTCCATCAATGCAGTTTTCCCTGTGAAGGGATTGTCCGCTACGGTTAACCCTCTCTAAAGGTGACTCAGTATGATACCACATGGGGACTTGGCTCTAGATCCAAGGTTTTGATGCCTCTTCACTTTTAACCCAAACAAAGCAAGAAAATTAATCTGACACGCTAAGACAAAGTTTGTCTCACCAAGGTCTATGATATCAACCCCACGTGATCTATCAACCTCTCTGGAGAGAGAATGTATCAATCAATAAGGGAAGACACATGAACCAAGTAGAACATGAGACGCACTAAGTATCCTCCCCACCTACAAGGGATCCCTCATTGAGAAGGGTTTCGCTAGGAACCCACTCTCTCAAGATCCACAAATAGTGTTCATGGGGCCTAATTACTATATGAGTACAGATATATTCCAGAAAGAAAATTTTGTTGGCATTAAGCATAATTGTCATTACTGACAACACTTATTCTGAACAAAGCTTACCGAGCAGATCAATACATACCGAGCAGCATAGAGCTTATCGAGCAGATTAGTACATATCGAGCAGAATAGAGCTTACCAAGCATATCAGTACATACCAAGCAGAATAGAGCTTATCGAGCCGAGCAGAGCTTACTGAGTAGAACAGTGCATACTGAGCTCACAAAGTTTCACAGTGTTTACCAAGTGCTGCACAGTTAAACAGTAAATTTAGTTTCTACCGAGTAACACTTTGTCTACCGAGTCTCCAGTATTTAATGAGTTTGAAACTATGATCGAGTGGTTAGTATGGACCGAGCTTCCACTTCTACTGAGTGACTGACGATGCTGAGTAACACAGTGGACACCGAGTATCAGAAAGTCACCGAGTTAGTTTGCAGTAACCGTGTAACTATATTTGGGCCAACTCAGTAATATTTGTGTTTACTTGTTTAAGAGCTAACTTTGTAATTGTTTTGGAATTGACTCAGATTGATATATAAACAATGTTTTATGTCATATCCAAAAGAGATGAAATAGAGAAGTATGAAAAAGAGGGAAAGGCAGAGATAGGTGAATTACAAAGGGCTACAGCAGTATAAGAAGTAGCAAAGATCTATCCATCACAGAAGGTGATCAGTACATCAGAGAATCTCAATCAGCAAGTACAATTGCAAGCAAGAGATCTATTGTTTCATCCTAACAGGTGAATCAGCTTGAAATCCTTTAACTACGTAGACTTAACAGTCTTTGTAAAAATCTCTTAACCGAGTGCATACTTCATTATATGTTTGTAAAACCTCTAACAAGGTGGACCTAGTAGTCCTTATTGCTCCTAACAGGGAAGATCATCAGAAGTGACCACTGTAAGCCTTAACTGGCAAACTTTATACTGCAGTATTGAAGTTTTGTGGGTATCATCCCCACCCTAATTTTACTTTCTACTTGGAAGGTTTCTGGGTCATCAAATCTCTGTGTTCTAAGTGTTATGAATGTTTTATTCTTTTTGTTACTCATGCATGCAGTCAGATTATCAATCTAATATTATTAAGATTTGAATCTGTTAAAAGTTTTGAAGTTACTGATTCACCCCTCCCCTCTCAGTAACCTAGATAGACTTGAATATTTCAAACAATTGGTATCAGAGCTCAGTGGATCTCAGAATAAATTTTGACAGCTTGAGAAAAGATTCAGGACAATGGAGATATTTAGACTGAACAAAGTAATTGAGAATGAAAAGCTAGATCTAGAAATGGCCATAACTCAACTCAAAGAAGTAAGAGAACATCTTTCCCTTTCCCTAAAAAGAAGGAACTTGCAAATCAGATCAATGACCACCAGTATGTTGAAGAAAAGATTGAAGACTTTTTCCCTTCAAGTAGCTTAGATGAAGCAAACAATGCAATCAAAGAACTTCTAGAAAAGAGTGGATCTCTGCAAGAAGAAGTGAGAAAATTGAAAAGAGAACAGGAAATTCAGTCAACAAGATTCTGTGAAGTCTTGGAACAAAGAAACAAGATGAAAGATGAAATAGATGGAAAGAACAATGAAATCCAGAATAAAACTCTTTAGCTAGAAAATCTTATTGATCAAATCTCCAATGCAAATGAAGAAATCTTCACTCTAAGATCAGAAAATGAAAATATGAGAGAAGAGCTGAGATCTGAAAAGAAAATCAACTTAAGAGTGATGAGTGAGCTAGATGCTGAAAGGCAAATCAATGAGAGAATGTTGAAATCTCAAAAAGATATGAATCAGGTGTATGAACGAAACCTTCATAGGCAAAAAGGAAAAGCAGGACTTGGATACAAAGAGGAAGGTGAATCCTCCAAACAAGGTACTCAAAAGAATCAGAAACCTACCTGTAATCACTGTGGAAAAATTGGTCATACTTCAAACAAATGTTGGAGCAATGGAAAAGAAAAATTCAATGGAAAATGCTACAATTGCAATCAGCTTGGTCATAAAGCAAATGAATGCAAGGAGAAACCAAGATTTAAAGGCATATGTCACAAATGTAGCAAACAAGGACATAAGACATCAGAATGCAGAACTAAAACACCCAATCTAGCGGAACAAATTATTAAAGCAATGTTTGGTTGGGATTACAACACTTGGTGTAGATGTCATTACTATGGAGAATATGGACACATTGGCATGAATTGTGTAAGGCACCACTTGAGAAAAAGGGATTCTACCATAAGATGTTATAATTGCACTAAGCTTGGTCACATAGCTAAAAACTGCATGAATTTAGGCAAAATTGAAGATGAAAAGAAAGAAAAAGCAAATAACATTAGGAAGTAGATGAGACAGAAGTGGATTCCTAAACCTATCGAGCAAACCAATCCTGAAGTCACTAATGAAGGGAGTGGCTCTATGAGCTCTAACTAGTCTCCAAGAAAGCACTGGAACTGTATCTTCATAGACATATTCCAAAATAGTTCCTAAACTAAAAGGAAGACAGATCCAAATCAGTATACAAGATATAGCAGGATCACAAGAAGGTCAGTATCAGTTACCACCGAGCAAGGTCGGGAGTAACCTAACTTCATTTGGTTACCGAGTAAGGTTGGAGAAGTATGAATTCATGTGATTGCCAAGTTGTGGAGTCTTCACCGAGCAATTAATTCATAGTGGATGACAGCCTGTCTAATTCTATACCCTAATTCGTACTGAGCATTAATGACAAAGTTTTAACAAAAGGAGTGAAATCAAGTTCACTATTCACCATGAACAAAAGTCTCCTAGTGCAATCAAGCATTTCGAAGCATATTTCAGCAAGATATTATCTTTCCTCAAAGAATTTACTATGTTCACCGAGCTACCATGGCATCATCTAGCACTAAAATGAAGAAAGATTCGAAAATGTTGGTTCATGGAGAATGGAAAGCACTAGATTTCAAACTCGTGCCCGCAGTTGCCGAAACCCTAGACCCGAGTGGAGCTCAATCTTGGATTCCTCCTAAGGTACTCCTTATTAATGATATTCATAGTCATTTTAAGTGTACAATTCAAGAGCTTGGAACCCTAGAGATAGATGCTATCCGTGAGGAACTATGTGTCAATGGTGTTCTCAAACTGGAGCATCAACATTTGGAAGATAAGGGTTTAGTTCACATCACACACTTGCCTCAGAGCTTTCAGATAAAATGGATCAGATATATCCTCAGTCAAGTACATGAAGGTAAAATATGGCTTGAGCAACCAGTAGAGATTACAAAGAAAATGATTCACCGAATCACTGGTCTTCCCATGCTCGACAAGGCAAAATCTACAAAAACCCTAGGTCGGACAGAACTAGAAGAGAAAACCCTATTCGAGTGGGATGGTAGAGGTATGAAAATAAGCAGAATTACTGATGCAGAATTGAAGTTTGGTATACATATCGTAGCTCACAAGATATACAGTTCAAGTCGGCAGAACAGTGTTCCATGTGAAGCAGTTGACCTAGCATATAAAATTGTAAAGAACAATCTGTCTTTTGACCTAGTAGATCTTTTGTTGAAACAGTTCAACAAGAACATGGAGAGCATCCAAACCTCAAAGAACAATCCATGTAAGTTTGGCTCATTGTTGGTTTGTTTATTTTTCTATGCTCAAAATTTTTTCCCATCAAAAGGCATGGTAGTATGGAGAAAAGATGTGCCGGTTCTTTATCAGATGAATGAATACATTTCAGAAATGGGTGACAATTTTGAAAGCATAATGGATAGCTATTTTGAATCATTTAAAGAGAAAATGAACAATAGATTTCAGATTCCACAGAAATTGGTGGAAGATTAAAAAGATGATATTTGTTTCATGGTGGACTGTGATAATCTGTATATACAGGTAGCAAAATCAAGGATTTTACATGTGAAACCTCTTCCCTATGAGGTAAATATTGATGAAACCAAGAATATTATTGAAGCCCTAATTAATCAACCTGTTAACCCAAAGGCACCATATTTTGGGACATATGAAGAAGCTAAGGAGAGAATTGAGCTTAGTATAAAGCTTCCATAGGTGGTTGACAAAGGAAGAAAGAGGTTGGCCAAAATACAAGCTAGCAAACCTCTAATGTCAATCGAGGAAAAAGGAGAGGACTTTGAAGAAGAAGAAGAGAAAAAGGATGAGGAGGAAGAAGAACTAGTACCAACAAAGAAGAAAGGAAAAGTAATTATCACCAAGGCACCCAAGCAACCCTCTGCAGTATTTACAAGGAGTGCAAGAGGCAAGGCAGGAAAATACAGTGAAGAAATAGTATTCAAAAGGCCTCCTCCTTCATTAAAAGAAAAGATCAAGGACTTGAGAGAAGAATCTAGAATTGCAAACTTCAGATCTCTCAAATATGAAATTAGATCTGAGGAAGAGCAGCAGGAAATTGAAGATACTGTTATCGAGAAAATAGGAAGATGGAAATACTCACCTGAAGAGATAGCTTCTCAAATCCCAGGAACTATGCTGAACAAAATTAAGTTAAGATGGTCCAATGCAAGACAAACTATCAAGGACATTTATGCTCAAACTTTGAGGAAATTAATGCCAAGTTTGAAAAATGCTGAAATTAATAAGGCATTGACATATAATGAAAATAAGATGACACTCAAATTCAACAGTTGTTTGATTTTGATCAAAGATATTGAGTCGGTTGTGAAGAGTGCCACTACCACATGGAAAAACATCTATAATCTTCACAAACCGAGTGCAAAAACTGTGATAATCAAGGATATTGATGATGACAGTGATGAACATGAAGAAGATACCAAGGTAGACAAGCAAAGTGATGAGGAAGATAATATTGTTCGGATAGCTGTAGAAGTCATTGCCTCACTTCCTCACTATCCAGCAAAAGTTGCTACACCTAGCACAGAGATAACTTCAAGTATGATTATGACAACTTCCACAGACACATCAAATGTCAAATCATCACTACCACAACTCAATGAATCATTGACAGAAATGACTACCACCTCTTTTACTGAGTTGCAGTCTCTTGTATCTACTTCAGTACCTACTTCCATATCAAGTTTTCCAGTAGTAAGTACCTCAGTTTTGGATACTTCAGTAAGTATTTCAGTTTTTGATTCTACAATTGTGAATACTGTAGTTTTGAGCCCTTCAAATATTCTAGTCGGTAGTCTATCATTTTTCACAGCTAGTCCTACAATGTCTACAAAAACTTCTACAAAGGCATTAAGTGCAATAACAGTTTATCCTAAGGCTCAACTGAGTACAATATTTTTGAGTAAGAATGTAGAAGAGGATATAGACTTAGATGAGGAGATAGAGATTCCAAAACTAGACTTTGCAAATCTTTCACCAGACCAAATGCAAAACATTGGTGAACTTCAAAAGAAAGCAAAGTAGAAGAAACTAAAAGAAGAAAGGGACAAGGAATATAAAATTATTGAAGATGCAAAGGATATTTTGTCAGAAGCATTAGGTATTAAAGTTGATTCCTCTCAACATATTTTGTTACAGTTAGCTGAGGTAGTAAACAAGTTCCATGAGGATTCCTCTGCGTCAGAAAAGATTATTGAGAAAGCCAAGAAGAAATTTGACAATAAAGTGCTTGAGCAAGTTGCTTAGCATATAGCTATTAATCAGGCAGAATTATCTTCACTTTTGACAGATATTGAATCCTCCTATTCCAATGTTACCTCACTTGTTGCTAAGCTATGTAATGTTGCCGAGTTCACTAAGGAAGTCAAAGAAAAATTGAATAAGATTGATGAGGATCTGAAGGACAGTGTACAGAGGTTGCAACTTGAACCTAGTTCAAGCTCTGCACATCATATGAAAATCACATTCCTATCAAATAGGCAGTCGAAATTATTAAAAGAAGATACAAAGATCCGGTCAACACTGCTAGATATTCAGAACATGATCCTTCCCATCATGGACATAATGCAAAAGCACATTGTTCACTCAAAAGCATTACTCCATGACAATCAATTTTCCATTGAAGATCACATGATTGAACTCTCTGCAAAAGTCCAAATTGCACTCCAAACATGCAAGATTCTGCAAGAGAATTGGGACAGAACTCTAGCACTAATCATGAAGGTACATTCTGATTTTCTTTCACATTTTGGATTCTCCCTGTAAAATACTTGTATATACACCTTTGGCATTATTGTCAAAAAAGGGGGAGAAAATGTATAGGAGAAAGTGTATAATATGAAAGGGGGAGAAAGTACTCTATATAAGGGAGTCATGAAATATATAAACAACAGTTTGACAAAGATAAATTTTGAAAAATAAAAAAAAAAGATTCAACATGATTCTTGTATATAAGTTTTGGCTATAAGTATTTTTGTCACTAATGCCAAAGGGGGAGATTTTTGGCATTAAGCATAATTGTCATTAGTGACAACACTTATTTTGAACAGAGCTTACCGAGAAGATCAATACATACCGAGCAGTACAGAGCTTACTGAGTAGATCAGTACATACCGAGCAGAACAGAGCTTACCAAGCAGATCAGTACATACCGAGTAGAACAGAGCTTACCGAGCCAAGCAGAGCTTATCGAGTAGAACAGTGCATACTGAGCTCGCAAAGTTTCATAGTGTTTACCGAGTGCTGCACGGTTAAACAGTAAATTTAGTTTCTACCGAGTAACACTTTGTCTATCGAGTCTCCAGTATTTACTGAGTTTGAAACTATGACTGAGTGGTTAGTATGGACCGAGCTTCCACTTCTATCGAGTGCATGATGATGCTGAGTAACGCAGTGGATGCTGAGTATCAGAAAGTCACCGAGTTAGTTTGCAGTAACCGTGTAACTATATTTGGGTCGACTCAATAATATTTGTGTTTACTTGTTTAAGAGCTGACTTTGTAATTATTTTGGAATTGACTCAGATTGATATATAAACAATGTTTTATGTCATATCCAAAAGAGATGAAATAGAGAAGTATGAAAAAGAGGGAAAGGTAGAGATAGGCGAATTACAAAGGGCTACAACAGTATAAGAAGCAGCAAAGATCTATCCATCACAGAAGGTGATCAGTACATCAGAGAATCTCAATCAGCAAGTACAGTTGCAAGCAAGAGATCTACTGTTTCATCCTAATAGGTGAATCAGCTTGAAATCCTTTAACCGGGTAGACTTAACAGTCTTTGTAAAAATCTCTTAACCGAGTGCATACTTCATTATATGTTTGTAAAACTTCTAACAAGGTGGACCTAGCAGTCCTTATTGCTCCTAATAGGGCAGATCATTAGAAGTGATCACTGTAAGCCTTAACCGACAAACTTTATACTACAGTATTGAAGTTTTGTGGGTATCATCCCCACCCCAATTTTACTTTCTACTTGGAAGGTTTCTGGGTCATCAAATCTCTATGTTCTAAGTCTTATGAATGTTTTATTCTTTCTGTTACTCATGCATGCAGTTAGATTATCAATCTAATATTATTAAGATCTGAATCTGTTAAAATTTTTGAAGTTACTAATTCACCCCTCCCCTCTCAGTAACCTAGATAGACTTGAATATTTCCAACAATTGGTATCAAAGCAAGCTGATTGCAATTGTAGCATTTTCCATTGAATTTTGCTTTTCCATTGCTCCAACATTTGTTTGAAGTATGACCAATTTTGCCACAGTGATTACAAGTAGGTTTCTGATTCTTTTGAGTACCTTGTTTGGAGGATTCACCTTCCTCTTTGTATCCAAGTCTTGCTTTTCCTTTTTGCCTATGAAGGTTTCATTCATACACCTGATTCATATCTTCTTGAGATTTCAACTTTCTCTCATTGATTTTCCTTTCAGCATCTAGCTCACTCATCACTCTTAAGTTGATTTGCTTTTCAGATCTCAGCTCTTCTCTCATATTTTCATTTTCTGATCTTAGAGTGAAGATTTCTTCATTTGCATTGGAGATTTGATCAATAAGATTTTCTAGCTGAAGAGTTTTATTATGGATTTCATTGTTCTTTCCATCTATTTCATCTTTCATCTTGTTTCTTTGTTCCAAGACTTCACAGAATCTTGTTGACTGAATTTCTTGTTCTCTTTTCAATTTTCTCACTTCTTCTTGCAGAGATCCACTCTTTTCTAGAAGTTCTTTGATTGCATTGTTTGCTTCATCTAAGCTGCTTTAAGGGAAAAAGTCTTGAATCTTTTCTTCAACATACTGGTGGTCATTGATCTGATTTGCAAGTTCCTTCCTTCTTTTTAGGGAAAGGGAAAGATGTTCTCTTGCTTCTTTGAGTTGAGTTATAGCCATTTCCAGATCTAGCTTTTTATTCTCAATTACTTTGTTCAGTCTGAATATCTCCATTGTCCTGAATCTTTTCTCAAGCTGTCAAACTTTATTCTAAGATCCACTGAGCTCTGTTACCAATTGTTGGAAATAATCAAGTCTATCTAGGTTACTGAGAGGGGAGGGGTGAATCAGTAACCTAGATAGACTTGAATATTTCGAACAAATTTATCCAAAAGTATTGAAAAGCACAAGGTGGTACACTTAAAGCTTAAAGAAAATATGAGGTGAGTCCACAAAGTGGAGCACTTAACCCCTCACACAAGCTAGAAATGAGTCCACAACTTAGAAAACAAGTGAGTTCCAAAAAGCACAAAAGGGTTGCCTGGTGGAACACTTAACGCTTCTTTCCAGTAGACCCCTCCCCTTTAATGTGGCACTGATATTGCAACCACGGGGTGAAAATGAGGGGCCGGTGGATTTAGCAAGTCCAATAACCCAAGATAGAAATCTAGATCAATCACAAGTAATCTAAGACTGCCAATAAATACCTAAGGTGTCACAACCTAGTATTCAATTATGCAAATTCATAGAAAAAGCATGCAAAAAAATACTCAAGCTAAACACATGAGATATTTATTTTAAGGCTAAATTGAAATTTAATTAGATGAAGGAGAATACCTAGGATCCTTGCAATGTGCTTAGTAGATTTTACCTGATTTTTAGCAATTCTTGTTGAGCTTTTCCATGCAAGCAAGTGACGAACTCTCCAACAAGCAAACAAGCAAACAAGATATGCAAAATATATTCAACTTATGAAAACCATAGGGTTAGCTCTAAAAATCAATTATTATTAGCAATAATAACTAGCAATTAACCCAAATGACAACTCATATCATTCATTGAACCATGTAAAAAAAAACGTGCATACCCATCACAAAACTTTATTTTTTTTACTGCATTTGACCTAGTCAACAAGATCTAATTTTTTTGATATGATTTTGGTCATAAAAATAGAAATTCAGAATAGAGATCCCTACTAAAAAGTAGAGAGATTTCCAAAAATGTAAAAATTTTAGAAAAATCTCTTCATTTGTGCCCTAGAGACCTATTTGATCAAAATAGACCAATTTTTGTAAATTGACTATTTGAGCTATTATATTGTGTCCAAATTTAAAAAATAAAGAATGGACCCCCTATATAATTTAAAGAGCTTTCCAAAAATATAAAAATTTATGAAAAATATGCTGATTTGCATCAAATATTAATTTTTTCTGGAATTTCAAGAAAAAATTATTAAAAATTCAAAACATTTCAAAAAATTCTAAATTGTTTAATGTAGCTTCTCTAATATATGTCCAACTTGCAAAAATTTTTTTAGAGAAAAAATCTAAGCTGTTTGAGAGATAAAATTAAATATTTGAAACTTTAGGGCTTTAGCTCTAAAAAAAAAATCAAAACCAGCATGTAAAGGTGGGTTGCCCCACGGTGGGCGCCATAAATGTGTGTGAAAATTGTACCTGATCTGTAGACACAACACTTCAATAAAATATTAGAGGTTAGCAAAAATCAAAATATGCAAAATTGAAATCTAATTTAACCAAGCGATTTACTGCCTTCTAATAGGTGCGAGATTGATGTTCTCAGATTGCTATCGAGATCAGTGACCTAGACGACACCTAAATGAAGGATTTGAATGCAATTGATCTGAATATGAAATATGAATGCAAAGTAATCTATATTTTTTTTGGATATTTTCTATGCAATAAGATGAAAAATGATATGTAAAAATTGATATGCTATGATATGCTAAATGATCTAACAATGATATGAAAATGAATCTAAATGAATGTAAAAAACAAGATTGATCTCACAACAATGTTGATTCGCAAGAAACTTTGATTCTTCCAATTTCAATTCTCCAACGTGATTGTGCAAAAATATGAGATGCTTTGAGATGAGCTGAGGCTTTAATTTTATAGAAATCCAAGGCTTTGGAGGTGCATGGATAAAAGCCATAAATCACTCAAATAACTTAGCTTGATTTTTGAGTTATTTTTAAATAAAGATAATTTAATTCACAAAAACATGCAAATCATGCAAAAATAGCTTTTTAACTCAAATTAGAAGTTTAGATCAATTTTAAAACTCAAAAATGATGTTGAGTTCCAAAAAGTCAATAACTTGCATTGATTTTTTGATTTGGAGTTTAACTGCTCTTTGATTGTGCACATGGATAATTATGAATTAATAAATAAATAAAGTGATTTATTCTCAACTTAACTGATTTTAAAAATAAAACAATTGATTTATGGGTTAATCAATTATTTTTTTAAATTTTTATTCCAAAAATAATATTATTAAATATGACAACTTGTTTTAATTAATTAAATAAGAATTTAATCAATTAATGATAGGAATTTTGATTTATTGTCAAAATTAAATAATAATAATTAGGAATAAATATAATTAAATTCAATTAAATAATTAAGTGGCAGTATTAAATCCAATTAATTAAATATGAAAATATTCAATTAATCAAACTTAAGATAAATGAGATTTATCGCCAAATAATCATTAAATTAAAGATAATTATGATGATTAGGAATATTACTAGGAATATTCCTGATGCAGAATTTATGATAATCAATTAGGATTCGATGATGTTTAGATGTGCTTTAGATTAGGACTTTGATGTCGATTTTGTTCGATTTGTAGATGTAGAAGGTTAATGAACTTATAGCCCATTTTTGGGGTATTACAACATCCAATGGATCCTTCCAACATTTAAGTCCTTTATACATCCTTCTAGAAACATCTTTAATCTCCTCATTGAATCCATAATAAAATGATTTACCATGCATTAAATTTTTCATATAATCAATTAATAAAGTCAACACGATTTACATAACCCAAGAATTTAACTGAGTCGGATGGAAATCTGAATTCTTCCTCCAAATGTAAATTAATGATGCTTGGTCAATACTGTGTTCATCTCCTCAGTCATCACTATGTAACTCGGTCATCTCTACAAACTATCTTCCTTGGCTAACACTGTCTTTCTCAGTAATTTCTTGTCGCTCAACATAAATTGATGTTCGGTCAACACTAGATTTACTCGGCATATACTGGCACTTGGTTGACACTAACATCACTTGGCTTAAACTAGATTTCTTCACTTTTGCTTAGTTAAGCCTACTTCTTACTTAGATAAACAATACATTATCTCATCATAGTGCCAAATAATCAATTACTCATTGAAGTATCAAATAACTCAACCTTTCCTTAGGTGCTATTGTTATTTCCCTTTCCCTAATCCTTTTCATCAACCAATAGATATAGTACTTTCTTAGATAGCAATTGTCTTACCAGTTAAGGTTTGACATCAATGAAAATACAAAAATTGTTTCAATTGCAATTTTCAACAATCTCCCTCTTTGGCATTGATGGCAACACCACATGAATAACACATGATTTACCAACCAATCCAAACTTTTTCATTGCATCAGAAATATTTATAGTATCCTTAGCTTCATTCTAATTCTCAATAACTTAGCCTTTCTTGACCGTTTACACAGTAACTCCCTCTAAATCTTTTATGTATCTCTCCCTCTTTGATTGTATCCTCTTGATGTGTATTCATCTCTAAAATCTCTCCCTCTTTGACAAAAATGCCAAAGCAGCAATGAGAACTTACATCTTTCATATGTAAATGTCATCTTGTTAGTTTAGTAATAGTATTTCTCCCTCTGTCATCGTGCTTATGACTAATTATCAAATTTTCTATTCTTTTCACAACTCTAGACAACTCCTTAAGTGTGACCTTTCATGCATCAATTTTTCAGATATTCTGTATAGCATATTTGATGAAGTTCTCCTAGCTTGACTAGGCAGCCTCAATTAGGGGAAGCACCCCTAATTTACCTCTTAGATATTCATGAGCATCCTTAGGTAAAGCTTTTGTGAATATGTCTGATAGTTGTTCCTTTGTGTTCACATATTCCATTCTCACTTCTTTTTCCTATACCAATTCACTTAAGTAATGATACTTAATGGCAATGTGTTTGGTCTTTGTATGCATTACTGGGTTCTTTGATATGTTAATGGCACTTGTGTTATCACAGAAGATAACAACAGGTTCAGTAATTTCCTCTTTCATTCCTTTCAATAATTGCTTGATCCATACCAAATTTGAACAGTTTACTGTAGCTGCTACATACTCAGCTTCTACTGTAGATTGGGAAATGCAATTTTGTTTCTTGCTTGTCCAAGAGACTAATCTCTATCCAAGAAAGAAAGCTCCTCCACTTGTACTTTTCCTGTCATCAACATTTCCTACCCAATCAACATCAATGTAAATCTCAGTTCAAATTTTTCATTTCTCTTGTAGTAAAATCCATACTCTTCTATCCCTTTTAGATATCTTAGTATTCTTTTCACAACCATCATATAATTTTCCTTAGGATTGGCAGAGAATCTTGCCACAATCCCAACTGCTAGAGCAATATCTGGTTTGTTGTGAACAACATATTGTAGCTTTCCAATCATGGATCTATACAGGGTTTGATTCACTTTAGCAGTATCATCAGTATTAGACAGTTTCTGTCCAGTAGCCATAGGAGTACTCACTGGCCTTGAATCCTCCATTCCAAAAGTTTTCAGTATCTCTTTGACATATTTAGATTGTGTAATAAAGATACCTTTCTCCATCTGATAGATTTGCAAACCAACAAATAATTTGATCTCACCAAACATAGACATCTCAAACTCAATTTTCATTTCATTTAAAATTTTTTATCATAGGGCATCTTGTCCTCCAAATATGATATCATCTACAAAAATTTTTGCTAACAAAATCCCTTTACCTTCTTTAGCTTTCATGTACAAATTGCTATTGTCATATGTCCTTGCAAATCCAATCTTGATAAAATAGTTGTGCAGCCTTTCATACCATGCTCTAGGGGCTTGTTTCAATCCATACAATACTTTATTCAGTTTGAAAACCATATTTTTCTTGTTTGGATCAACAAATCCTTTAGGTTGTTCAATATATACCTCTTCTTATAATTTACCATTCAAAAATGCATATTTGACATCCATTTGGTATACCTTGAAATCTCTATAAGCAACATATGAAAGTAGAGTTCTCACTCCTAATATTGCTATAGGAGAAAATATTTCCCCATAGTGTATTCCGTCTTCTTGTGCATAACCTTTGCATACTAGTCTTGCCTTGTTCCTTATGACTTGTCCATGTTCATTGAGCTTATTTTTGAATACCCATTTTGTTCCAATAACATTCTTGTTTTATGGTCTCAGCACCAGAGTCCAGGTATCATTCTTTTCAATTTGATCTATTTCTTCATTCATAGCTTGAATCCAATCTTCATTCTCCAAAGCATCTTTTACTGTCTTAGGTTCAAACTCACACAATTAACATGTAGGGTCTTTCAATTTACTTCTAGTCAAGATTCTAGATTCTTTATCTCCAATGATTTGTTCAGACTTATGATGTCTTCTCACATACTGTACCAATTTAGGTTAAGATCTCTTCTCAGGCTCATCATGAAAATTATCAGATTCTTCTTCTAATTTCTCGATAGCATCCTCCTGATGCACGATCACATCCTCTTGATGCATGGTCGCATCCTCTTGATGCTCGACATCATCCTCCCGATGCTTGAAATTGCTTACCCAAGACTTTGTATCCGATGCAGGTGTGTTACTTGCCTCTCTTTCTTCCATATAGACAAAAGATATATAGTCTTCAGGTTCTTTATTTCCTTCTTGTTCATTTCTCTCTGCATATTCATCAACTCTCACATTTTCACTTTCCACAATTTTGTTAGTGTTATAATTAAAACACTTATAAGCTTTACTCTTAGTGGAATAGCCTAGGAATATGCCTTCATCTCTTTTAGCATCAAACTTTCCATTTCTATTGTCCTTTAGTATACAACATTTACTCCCAAAGATTCTAAAGTATTTCACATTAGGTTCATATCCATGCCATAATTTATAGGGTGTAACATTTGTACCTTTCTTGATTTGTACTCGGTTCAAGGTATAAACAATTGTACTTACAACTTCTCTCCATTATTTCTGTACAACATTCTTCTCAATCATCAGTGTCTTTGCACAATCCATAATAGATCCATTTCTTCTCTCAGCTATAACATTCCGTGGAGGTATGCTGGGTGTAGACATATGTGTCTTGATTCCTCTATCATTGCAGAACAGATTGAACTCATTTGATATAAACTCTCCACCTTGGTTAGATCTCAGACATTTTAGGCTTCTACCTATTTCTTTTTCAACCTTAGTCAAATACCACTTAAATAACTGAAATGCATCAGATTTTTCTTTCAAAAACATTATAGTCGTCATTCTAATGTAATCATCAACAAACAAAATAAAGTACCTAGCACCACAATAGCTTTGTATTCCCATAGGTCCACAAAGGTCAGTATGAACCAAATCCAAAATGTTCTCAGAAGTAAATGTCTTTCTCTTGAAACTAGACTTTGTCATTTTTCCCAACTAACATTGTTTACACATCACATTGTCAGGTTTCTTCAATCTCGACAAACCTCTAACTTTCTTCTTTTTACTTATATTTACCAGATTGTCAAAGTTAACATGACATAGCCTCTTATGCCATAACCATACATCATCAAATTGTGCAAACAAACATGTCTCTTCAGATAGATCTAGATAGAACAAATTACCTTTAGTCTGCTCACCACTTCCAATTAGTTCACCAATAGTATCAAATATTTTAGCCTTTCTGTGATGAAATTCCACTTGGTAACTAGTGCTATTAAGCTGTGTAACACTCAACAAATTATAGTTAAGACCTTCAACTCAATAAGCATTTTCACAAGTGATCTTATCAATTAGCTTAATTGATCCTTTACCTCTCACAAGACATGGTGCATCATTACCAAACTTAACACTTCCACCTTTGTAATGATCTAGGGTTTCAAATTTACTTTTATCACCAGTCATGTGATGTGAGAAACCACTATCAATAATCTATTTATCACATTTAATCACATAAGAAATAAGTGCAGTTTTCTCATCCTCATTAGAATCATCTAACATAGCAACATAAACTACTTCAATATCAAAATTATCACTGTCACTATCAGTTTCCTCTTCTGCAATGTAACGGGATTTCTTACCTTTTTCTTTGTAATCATTCTACCTTCAGTGATCTATGTTATCTCTCTCACTCTCTTATCTTTATGTTAGGAATAGTCCCAAGAGATAATTGAGAGGGGGGGGGGGGGGGGGGGGTGAATCAGTTATCTACAAGATTCAATTCTTTATCCAATTAAGTATACTTAAACATAAAGCATAAACACAATGAAAGAACATATGAACACAACACCAATATTTCAGTTACGGGGAAACCCAAATAGGTAAAAACCCCAATGGGACTTGATACCCACTAATATTCTATACTAGTGTATAATGATCCTTGTTAGAAGATTCTTAACCCTGTTAGGAGTTGCTTTACAATATATTAAGTACAGTAGACCTAGTCAAGGGCCAAACCCTATTAGGATTCTTTTACAATTGTCCCTGTTAGGGGAGAGGACACACTGTCTGAGAGCTCACTGCTCAAATGGGCGAAGGCTACAACCTTCTGTTTAATAGATACACACTATGTCTGGATCTTGGTGAACTGCGCTTTGACTTGCTATTTGGATTAGTTCCAATGAATAGCACAAGTACTTTTCTTGGTCACATAGACCTTCTTCTGATGGCTCAACACATTGCACACTCTTCTCTACTCTACTTAATGAACCATGAACCACACTCTAACAATCACAAATGACTGCCTATAAATATCTTTCCTCTAAATGATATAATCAAGTTAGCCTATTAGAACCACCTTGAAATCATATTAGAGAAATCATAACAAACTCCAATAAACATTTTGTCACCTCTACTATGCACACAACACATTCTGGGACCTGTCCAATAAGATAATTGTAGATGCACACAACACACTGTTGGCTCTACCAAAACAACTAGATCTTTCTCTGTAGGCTGAATTAACTCATGCACTCTTAACCGAACATCAATAACACTTCTCCAAGCTTAACTCCAAGGGTGCATACCCTAAAGATAGGCATAGCTCAAGAACCAATAAAATCTTTGTCGGCTCTTCTGAACAAAGACAGGAAACTGCTGGTGGTGAATAACGACTACATAACTTCACTTCTACTCATCAACAGACTGTGTGTTCATAATTTAAACATCACTAACATGTCTTCAACATATATCCAAGCATGCAAGGCTCCATGATAACTGTATGGACAACCATACACAGAACACTGCCTGTAAGTCTGTCAGGAACACTACTGACATAAGATGCTATATAACTGTCTGTACTAACATTTAACCTCTGCACCCATGACATCATGCTGATATCATGTCCATGCTACATATACTGAAAGCTTATTGCATAACACTTCCACACATGCTACTTTCCATATGTTGTCATCAATGACAAACATACAGTCAGTACTGGCCTGTTGGCAAATCTCCAATAATCTCCCCCTTTGGCATTGATGACAACATGTGGAATAAAAAACCACCACCAACCCAAATGAACATTTCTTTTATAACATTATCCATTTCTTCTTTAAAACTCCCCCAAAGATGAATCCTCCATCTGCTGCAATATTTTCTAATATTCTCCATTTCCTCAACTGTACTGCTGTCATAACTGAATGTTGCTCCCCCTTAGTATATTACTCCTCTTTTTACTTCTATTTTTCATGACTCTATATATTACTCCCCCTTTGACATCAATGGCAAAGGGCACCATTCATTTTAAGCACCGGTACTACTCCTAAGGTAGAGTAGTCAACCTTTCATCAGTCCCAGAGGACTAATGCCTTTCCTTCTTTCTTCTAGGCAGAATCAGGGAAGGGAATTACTCCCAACTTCTCCCTGAGATACTCAAAAGTATCCTTAGGCAAGGGCTTTGTGAATATATCTGCCAACTGATCTTTAGTACTCACATAGTCCAACTTGACTTCTGTCTCTACCACTTTCTTTCTTAGGAAGTGATACTTGATCTCAATGTACTTTGTCTTTGTATGCATCACATGGTTCTTTGACATATTGATAGTGCTAGTGTTATCACAGTGAATAACAATAGGATAATCAATTTGAATTCCAAAATCCTTTATCATTTGCTTGATCCAAACAATTGTAGAATAATTCAAGGCTGCTACAACATACTTTACTTCTATTGTTGACTGAGAAATACAATTTTGTTTCTTGCTTGTCCATGTGACAAGTCTATCACCAAGAAATATTGCTCCACCTAATGTACTCTTTTTGTCATCAACACATCTTGCCCAATCTGCATCAGTGTACACATGAAGCTCAAAATTTTTTGAGTTAAAATACCATAGACCATAATCTTTAGTGCCATGTAAGTATTTGAATATTATCTTTACTGCCATGAGGTGACTTTGTTTAGGTTTTGCTACAAATCTTCCAACTATGCCAACTGCATTGGAAATATCAGGTCTAGCTTGAGTAAGATATATGAGTTTACCAATCATAGACTTATATAATGTTATATCTACCACTGGTGAGTCATCTTCTTTAGTAAGCTTGCATCCAGTGATCATAGGGGTTTCTATTGGCTTGTAATCATCCATCTTGAATTTCTTCAGTATCTCTTTCACCTACTTTGATTGATTAATAAAAATTCTTTTTTCTGTCTGTTGCACATTTAGTCCCAAAAATTATTTGATAGGACCAATCATACTCATCTCAAACTCATTCTGCATTTCTTTGGCAAATTCAACATTGAGCTTGTCATTACCTCCAAAGATAATGTCATCAACAAATATAGCTACAAGTAGTAAACCTTCAGATGTCTCTCTAATGAATAGATTACAATTTGCTGCTCCTTTTTTGAATCCAATCTTTTTTAAGTATCCATCTAGTCTCTCATACCATGCTCTAGGGGCTTGCTTAAGTCCATAGAGGGCCTTCTTCAATCTGCATACCATATCAGGTTTGTCTAATAAGGTGAATCCTTCCGGCTGCTCAATGTATACTTCTTTCAAATCTCCATTTAGGAATGCTGACTTGACATCCATCTGATAAACTTTGAATTTTTTGACTATAGCATAGGCTAGAATCAACTTAATAGCTTCTAATCTTCTCACAGGTGCAAATGTGTCTGAATAATCAATGCCTTCTCTTTGTGCATATCCCTTACATACTAATCTTGCTTTATTTCTTACTACTGTACCATCTTCATTCATCTTATTTTTGAATATCCACTTTGTTCCAATCACATTCTTGTCACTAGGTCTTGGGACCAGTTCCCAAGTGTCATTCTTAATAATTTGATCAAGTTCTTCTTTCATAGCATCATGCCAATCTGAATTAGTACAAGCATCTTCAACACTTAAAGGTTCAATCTGAGATAGTAAACATACTGCTTCACTGCTAGCTGAGCTCTTTGCTTGTGATCTTGTTAAGACTTTGCTACTTTGATCTCCAATGATGTCTGCCTTGGAATGATTTCTTGATGTAAACTTCAGAACTTTAGGTGATGTTGACTCATCAACCTTAGGTGTATTTTCTTCACTTATCTCAGGGTCATTGAATAACACATCAATACTATCAAACATTTCCTCAATAAATGTCTCACTAGTGGAGGGTCTAGGTTCTTCTTCAATCATGGGTGAGTAATCATGATATCTTTCTTGAATCATAAAATTTTCATCAATCTTTACATGAGCACTTTCTATGATCTTTTTCAATCTTAAATTGAAACATCTATAAGCTTTACTTTTAGTAGAGTAACCAAGAAAAATACCTTCATCACTTCTTGCATCAAACTTGCTTACTGCTTCATCCCTCTTGATGTAGCACTTGCTTCCAAAGATTCTGAAGTATTTTACTATGGGAACATTACCAAACCATAGCTCATATGGTGTTTTTTTAGCACCTGGCCTCAATTGAATTCTATTGATGGTGTAAATTGTTGTATTGACCACATCTCTCCAATAGGTGTGTGAAACTTTTCCTTCTATCATAATGGTGCGCGTTGTATCAAGAATGATCCTATTCCTTCTCTCTGCAATTCCATTCTACTGAGGGGTTCTAGGTGCACTTAATTGTCTCTTTATGCCATGTTCTTTGCAGTACTCATAGAATATGTTAGAGGTGAATTCTCCTCCTCTATCCGATCTCAAACATTTTATCTTTAGTCTAGATTCATTCTCAACCTTAGCTTTGAATATTTTGAACTTCTCAAAAGCTTCTGACTTGTCTTTTAAGAATGCAACCCACATCATCCTAGTATAATCATCAAAAAACAAAATGAAATACCTTTCACCATAGTATGATCTTGTTTGAGATGGACCACATAGGTCTGTATGAATCAGATCCAACTTGTTCTTTGCTGAATTCTGCTTGCTTCTAAAAGAATTTCTCACATGCTTCCCCATCACACATTCCCTGCATATAGTATCAACTGACTTTTCTATGCTAGGTAGATCTCTTACTGCCTTAACATTGCTTATCTTTACTATGTTATCAAAATTGATATGACATAGTCTTTTATGCCACAACCAACTATCATCAACTTTAGCAACAAAACAACTTGCTTCTGAATTGAGTTGAAAAAAATTACCTCTTGTCTTTGAACTTGATGCAATCATAACACCATCCTTGTTGTTAATGATGCACTTGTCATCTTTGAACTCCAACTGATAGCCTTTTCCAAGTAACTGTCCAACCCTAAGAAGGTTATGTTTCAAACCATCAACATAGAGAACATCATAAGTACTATTCTTTCCATCCAAGGTGATGGCTCCTCTACCAAATATTGGTTTAGGAGTGTTGTCTCCAAATCTGACCATACCTCCATTGTATTTGTCCAAATGAACAAACTTTCCTTTATCACTTGTCATGTGATGTGAACAACCACTGTCTATAATCCAGTATGTCCTTATGTCAGCTTGTGAAATCAATGCTAGCTCTTGATTTTCTTTCTTATCTTCATGAACTATCTTGTTATTCATTTTGTCTATAATAGCAATGAATCCAATTTCTTCTTCACCAGATTCTTCATCTGAAACTCCATCTCTAGCATGGTAGCATTCCTTAGAATACTTAGGCTTGTAATCCTTTTTGAACTTTCTAGCTCTATTAGGACACTTAGATGCAAAGTGACCGATCTTATTACATGAAAATCACTTAAATAGTAATTGACCTTCATATTTTTCTTTTCCTTTCTTTTCTCTTTTGGAACTCATAGCAATAAAATCATCTAATGTCTTCTCTTCATCATCATCATCAAAATTACCAGAAGTGTTTGCAGATTTCTTACCATGAACTATTGCTTTGAAAGTTGTCTCACTCTTTGGTTCTATCTTCAATCTTGAAATCTCAAAAGCTGAGATTTTGCTGATCAAGGTCTCTCTCTTGAAATTTGATGTAAGCTACATGGTCTCATCAAGGATGTTGATCTTTCTTTCATATTTAGGAGTGAGGGTAGTCATTAACTTGTCCATAATGTCCTCCTCTAAAATTTCTCCACCATTGTTCTTGATTCCAAAAACTGCTTCATTTATTCTTTGATTGTAAGCTCTGATATTTTCCTTAGGTAGCATCTCAATGCATTGTATCTTTTCTTCCATGTCTTTCTGCGCGCATCCTTTGCTTGTTTGTCTCCTTCAAATATGTCTTCCAGGTGCTTCCATATTTTATGGGTTGTATCTACCTTTTTTACTTCTAAAAATTCACCATCAGATAGGGCGCTGATAAGGGCTTCTTTAGCAATAGCATTATGATGAAATAATTCCTTTTGTGTGTCAGTAGCATCATCTTTTGCAAGGTCTTCTAAAGTAGGAATCTTGGCTGCTTTGATAGTTACATTAAAAACTTCAAAAGCAATGCATTGCAAATGAGTCACCATCTTGTTCTTCCAATCAAGATAATTCTCTCCATCAAACTTAGGACTCTCTTTCCTAAAGTATGCCATCTGATCAACCTCAAGCTATTAAACTTTCTCTCTGAGGCACTTGGCTCTGATACCAATTGTTAGGAATAGTCCCAAGAGATAACTGAGAGTGAGGGTGGGGGTGATTCAGTTATCTACAAGATTCAATTCTTTATCCAATTAAGTATAAACATAAAGCATAAACACAATGAAAGAACACATGAACACAACACCAATATTTTTTTACGGGGAAACCCAAATAGGTAAAAACCCTAGTGGGACTTGATACCCACTAATATTCTATACTAGTGTATAATGATCCTTGTTAGAAGATCTTTAACCCTGTTATGAGTTTCTTTACAATATATTAAGTACAGTAGACATGGTCAAGGGTCGAACCTTGTTAGGAGTCTTTTACAATTGTCCCTATTAGGGGAGAGGACGCATTGTCCAAGAGCTCATTGCTCAAATGGGCGAAGGCTACAACCTTTTATTTAACAGATACATACTATATCTGGATCTTGGTGAACTATACTTTGACCTGCTATTTGGATTAGTTCCAATGAATAGCACAAGTACTTTACTTGGTCACATAGACCTTCCTCTGATGGCTCAACACTTCACACACTCTTCTCTACTCTGCTTAATCAACCATGAACCACACTCCAACAATCACAAATGACTACCTATAAATATCTTTCCTCTAAATGATATAATCAAGTCAGCCTATTAGAACCACCTTGAAATCATATTAGAGAAATTATAACAAACTCCAATAAACATTCTGTCAGCTCTACTATGCATGCAACACATTCTGGGACCTGTCCAATAAGATAATTGTAGACGCACACAACACACTGTCGGCTCTACCAAAACAATTGGATCTTTCTCTGTAGGCTAAATTAACTCATGTGCTCTTAACCAAACATCAATAACACTTCTCCAAGCTTAACTCCAAGGGTGCATACCCTAAAGATAGGTGCAACTCAAGAACCAATAAAATCTTTGTTGGCTCTTCTGAACAAACACAGGAAACTACTGCTGGTGAATAGCGACTGCATAACTTCAATTCTACTCATCAACAAAATATGAATTCATAACTAAAACATCAATAACATGTCTTCAACATATATCCAAGCGCACAAGGCTCCATGATAATTGTACGGACAACCATACATAGAACACTGCCTGTAACTCTGTTAGGGACATTGCTGACACAAGCTGCTATATAACTGTCTGTACTAACAGTTAACCTCTGCTCCCATGATATCAAGCTAATATCATGTCCATGCTACATATACTGAAGGATTACTACATAAGACTTCCACGCATGCTACTTTCCATATGTTGTCATCAATGACAAACATACAGTTATTACTGGCCTACTGGCAAATCTCCAACACTTTGTACTTTCTTTCTCTGTCCTCATCCTTGTCATTCCTATGAGGACACCTTGCAGCAATATGACCAACTTTATTACATGAAAAATAGATAATAGGAAGTTTACCTTTATATTTTCCTTTTCCTCTCTTCAATCTTCTAGCCATGAGTGCTTCAAGATCATCCAGTTTCTCATTAGAAATGTCATTGTCACTTCCACTTCCACTTCCACTTTTCACACATTTATCTTTCTCTCTTTTAGATTTATGCAAAACCATTTGTGACTTGAATGTAGATTCAAAATTAGGAACAATGTAGTTATCATAGTTAGATAGGTCAAAAGTAGTAAGCTTACCAACAAGGCTTTCCAGAGTCAGAACATAACCAGGGTTACATCTTGATTCTTGAATTACCAAAATTATGATAGCATATATAGGAAGAAGAATTCTTAATACCTTTCCAATGACCATCTCATCATCAATGATTCCATTAGCTCCTCTAATAGCATTCACTATTTCTTTGATTCTTCCATAATACTGAGCAATATTCTCACCTTCTTGCATTTTCATTTCATCAAACTTACCTCTCAGGCTTTCAGATTTTTCTCTCAGTACATTTGTATCACCACCATTGATGGTTGCAAGAGTATCCCACATTGCCTTTGTAGTAGTGCAGTCCTTGATGTCTTCAAATTTAGGATAGCTTAAGGCAGATGCAATCTTCAACATTTATTGATTATTTTCCTATTTTGTTTTCATCTCCTCAGTAATCATAGGAGCAACAGGTACAACATAGTCATGTTCAACATAGTATTTCACCGAATCACCAATACCAGCTAGATGCAGTTTCATCAGACTTTTCCATGTAGGGAAGTTCTCCTTGTTCAACTTTGGTACCTCCTTTTTATACATCTTGATCATTAGCTTCAAGTACCTTTAAAACTTTTATATGTAAGCACTAAGAGCTCTAATACCAATTGTTAATATGATTTAGAACAATAGAGAGGAGGGGTGAATCAACTAATCTCAGGTCTAGATGTACCAATTGAACATTCAAATACTTCAACAAACTCAAATCTAATAACCAACACAACTCATTCTCTAAAGAATATATATCAAAAAATATATAATATGCAATCTATTGTCCAATAGTATTTAACTTGTAGAATATCAAAACATTCAAACAAGTATGACACCAAGATTTATATTGGAAACCCAATTTGGGAAAAACCACTTTGTAACATGTTATTGATATTTTCACTATTCTGAAGTGAGCTCGGTGAAAAGCCAACCTTGTTAAAGGTTTACAAACACACTATTAGGTGTGACCTTGTTAAAGGATTTCAATCACCCTATTAGGAGTGGCCTGGTTAGAGGACTTGAGTACATTCCATTAGAATGCCACCTTGATTAAAGGATTTTGACTATTACAATGGTTAGAAAGTAGCAGTAATTTCTGATCTATAAAACATACAAATCACTTTGTAGATATCAAATCCAATTCACACATATATGCTGATTTACTGATTGAGTATCATTTCCATCTCCATCTCTGATCTTCTTAGAATTCCCTTCAAGAAATCACAACTCTGATCTTCACATTCAACCTTCTACTTAGACTTATCATTCAATAAAATCAACAACAATGGCATACTCTATAACCTCACCATTAGGTTTCCTTTATATAACCTCTCCAGATAGATAGATCTATCTTTTGCTTCTTAATCTCCTCCATAGATCTTAGGTTAGGTCAGATCCAATGGATCCTTCCAATATTTAAGTCCTTCATACATCCTTCTAGAAACATCTTCAATCTCCTCATTGAATCCATAATAAAATGATTTACCATGCATTAAATTCTCCATATAATTAATTAATAAAGTCAACATGATTTACATAACCCAAGAATTCAACTGAGTCAGCTGGAAATTTGAATTCTTCCTCCAAATATAAATTACTGACGCTCGGTCAATACTATGTTCATCTCCTCAGTTATCACTATGTAACTCAGTCATATCTACAAACTATCTTCCTCGGCTAACACTGTCTTGCTCGATAATTTCCTATCGCTCAGCATAAACTAATGTTCAGTCAACACTAGATTTACTCGGCATATACTGGCGCTTGGTTGACACTAACATCACTCAGCTTAAACTAGCTTTCTTCACTTTTTCTCGATTAAGCCTACTTCTTCAGTCTTTCTTCTTACTTAGATAAATAATACATTATCTCATCATAGTGCCAAATAATCAAGTACTCATTAAAGTATTAAATAACTCAACCTTTCCTTAGGTGCTATTGTTATTTCCCTTGCCCTAATCCTTTTCATCAACCAATAGATATAGTACTTTCTTAGATAGAAACTGTCTTACCAGTTAAGGTTTGACATCAATGACAATACAACAATTGTTTCAATTGTAGTTTCCAATAGGTGCTTTGATGTAGTGTTACAAATATTTTTTATTTTCTATGGTGATCTAGTTGTTGAAAATAAGAACACAATATAGTTAACTTTGATTTAATTATTGCTCATCATGTAGTTTGACCAAGGAAACTGATATTCATTTAAGTCAACATCAACAAGGCTAGTATTATTAAAAAAATGTCATATCACCCATGTTGTTAGAATAGTCAACATGACCCTTAAGTTTCTCAAAAGGAAATGAAGAAGAACTAATTATACATTAAGAATCCATTTTTGATTAGGAATACAATAAATAACTCAATAAATTCTCCCAAAAAGAGTTTTCTAGAAGCTTTAAAATTTGGGGCATAAACATTTATAAATATCCTTTCATTTTTAGCCATTACATTACAAAAGGGAATTATTAGATAATTTATAGGAAACTCAAATAATTTGCTTGACACTAGAAAATGATTTTGCATATATAAATCCCTCCAAAAGCCTTACCATTAGACCTTAAGCAATAGTTAGCACCAAAATAGAGTTTAGGATCAATAAGATAAGAGGTAGAATTCTTCAATTTGACATGTAATGCCCCTCCTGTAGTCACCTTGATATCATGTACTTTTATCCTCAGGTCTTGTTATAGATGCAATAGAATATATAAGTTATTCCTTGTGTGATCAAGATATAAATATACCTTATGATAATAATATTAATTATTATTTACTAAGGTCTTATGATGTGAATGACTATTAATTTTGTATAAGTTAGTACTACTAATTGATAAAATGTTAAACATCATTACTAGATGGATATGTTTTTTTTATTAAGGAAAAAATAGGTTTTGAAGGGTCCTTGAAACCCTATACAAAAAACATCTTAAGATAAAGCATTAAGAGTCCCCTAAATGAAAATCAAGCCATACAGAACAAAAGGAAAACCACCTACAAAAGACTGAGTCACTGCCAATAATAAGACATTGAGAACCAACAGCCCATAAACACAATCAACCAAAAAGATTATCCTTTAGTCCTCTTATTATGGGACCAAAGAGTCATATCAAAGGAAGGACCAAATTATTTGGAATGTTTACCTTTTACCGTTATCCAGCCTTCTTCCACTTTGGTAGCCTCATCTTGCCAACTCAAAGAGTCAACAACTAAAGATCCAACACCTAGCAAGGGTGCAACACTCTACTCAAATCCATTTAATTGAGATCCAGAGCCAGGGAAAATCTCATATCCAGGACCAATGAATGAGGAAGAAACAAAAACTCCAACAGATCCAACAATAGCAGACTCACCAACAACCAGCCTAGGAGAAACAACAAGCTGAGAATTAGAGGAATCAACTAGCAGGGGAGAAACAACAGATCCAGACCCACCAATAGAATCTCAGACACAAACCAACTTAGGAGCTGCACTAGCAAAGCCAATAGTAGCAACAAAAACCTTAAGAGGCTCAACCGAGGGTTGAGAACCTACACAAAAAGCATGAAGAGAACAATCAACCAGAGACTGATAGGCCACAACACCTAGATATTTTTTCCCAACCACCTGGGAAAAGATTTTCTTCAACACAATATAATGCTCAAAATAAGAACCCTTCCACCAGGAAGAAATTTTTTTAGCGTTCTCTAAGCCACAATGGGCAGCCACATGACCCATTTTAAAGCATCTCCTACATATAAGAGGAAGCCCTTCATAATCCAAATTTTGAACCCAATAACTCTTAGAGTGCTCCAGTTTAATCTTTTCTAGTAGCCCCTTTGAAATATCCATTTCAACCAAAATTTGGGCATAAGTAGAATGAAGAATATTAGTCGATTATTCATCCACCATCAGGATGTTACGAAGAGCCCCACCCACCACCTCAAATAAAGAATCAACCCATAGATGAAGAGGGAGATAAGGAAGCCTGACCCAAATCGAAAGCTTGTTAAACATTTCTTGAGAAGGGGAAAAATTAGAATGCCAAGGCTTAACCATTAGTAGAAAAAAATCTTCCCAGCTAAAAGAGTGATCACATAAAATCAACTTTCTATCCTTCACATTTTCAAACTTAGCAATAAAAAAACCTTTAGCCATAGGAAAGATATGAAAAATACCTAATAAAATGGGTTCCCAATGAGTGTAAATCCACCTTTGAAGATCATGTAGACTCGACCAAAAACCCCTGAAATGACAGATGATACCATGACTAGAGAGTTCAGAAACAACATTGTCAATATCCTTTTCAACATCCTCATCCAAGGAAATCATAATACGATTTAAAATAGGAAAAGGACCCTTCAATTTCAAACCCAAAGCACCTTTAGAACCTATCGTAGACCCAAAAATCCTAGAGAAAGAATGAGAAGGATGGCTAGAAGAGGGGGTTGAGGTTGGGATGACACTGCCTACAACCCCAACATCCCCCAAACTGATAGAAATGCTAGCAAGAGAAGCATTCCCAACTGATGGTGCATCACCAACTAGTGGCACACCCAACAAAGAGGAAGTGGCCACCACCAAAGAGATAAGGGAAATCCCCATAGAGGAATATATGCCCCATCACCAGATGGAGCCTGCTCAACAAATGCCTAGAAGGAAACACACGAAAAAATAGAAGAAGAGTTTGAAAATTTTCCAAGCGGGAAAGAGTAGAAGGTGACGACATGGTAGCCATATTCATTGACTTACTAGATGGATATGTTATAAAATATAGCCATTATCATTTAATTAATGACTTTCTATGTTATAAGTGGTATTAATTATGATTAAGTCAATAATAATATATGATTTAATTTGGTATTGATAACATTATATGATGCTTTCCATGTTTTTTCCTTTTATAGCTGAAAATGCCCTCTTATTATAGTAAACATTTTGATTAATAGGTATTAAAATTTAATGCAATTTATGCATGTCTTTGCATGCCCATCCATTGGTTTAGGGATAAGAGAGTTACAAATATGCAAGAAATTTGCCATTTTGGGGGGTATGCCTTTTGGGGGAACACAAATTTTGGCTAGAGAATTTGTGTAGGGAATTCTACAAAGGAATTAGTTTTAAGAGGCACAAAATCTAGATAATCAGTTTCTTTGAGAATGGTGAAGATTTGGGGAGTGAAGCTCTATTTGTTTATCTATTTAAATTCCAACCTTCTTGTTTTAGGTATGTAATTGACAAATTTCTTTTGGGAATTAACTGCTAATAAAATATGGGAAATGTGACTAACAATGGTTAGTTTATGTCATTTCTTGGAGTAATTTATCTTGGATCTTTGTAATCATGCAAGATCTTGAGTTATTACGCCAAGAGGCATACCTATACAACCGTAGCACAAGCGAGGACACCAACACGAGCATATTTTGAGAATATGTTGTATACATAATAAATGGTAGAAGTCAGTTACAATTAAAAATTAAAATATCAATTATAATATCATTCCCGAAAGTAAATGGTTCATTTAAGGCCATAAAAAGCTTGGAAAAATGGCTTGACATGTGGACATTTTTCTTTTTAATTTAATTTTTTTGTCAAAAATAAAAAACCAAAACATTAGAGGGAAATCCCCACTTGGCTGCTATGGTTCACAGTTGCACTGCAAACCCTGTAGTGTATGTTGTCGACCTTAGTGCAGACTACGAACCATCACAGTTGCCTGCCATATGAAAGAGGAGTGTGCAGGAGGTGACGTGGGTGGTGGCCCCACACCCCACCCCCACCCCCTAAATGACTTATTTTTTAATTTAAAAAAAAAAATCTATTTAATGACTATTTTGGGCTTTAATTAAAAAAAATTAAAAATCTCTTCAATGCCCAATTTTGGGCTTGTAATATTTTTTTTTAAAATATAGATTTAGAAATGTCGTTTGACATTTCTTTCATTTTCATTTCTCAAAATATGAAATACAAACAACCATCAGTTATAGAATATGAGGAGACGTCCTCATATTATAAAACATACATGTCCTCTTTTCATTTTTGTTTTGCAAGCAGATTGAGCCACACGATTTAGAGCAGATGAATATTGGAACATGAGAGATTTGAACACAACAGGATTTTCAATCAAAAGGATTTCAAAGTAAGCATTTCCACAAGTTTTTTTCAATTTTGGCATTACTATTTTGTATTTTTTCAAAAATATTTCTTAATATCTGATTCATCATTCATATTGACAGATTGATAATCTCATTCCTCCAATCCGATTGGCCACCTTTCCGGAAGAACAAAATTGGATCTTTGTAGAGTAAATTGCATTATTATTCTAACATTGGATCATATTTTGATGCTCATCTTCATGAATTTTGTGCATTTGAAATGGATCAACATGAACAGATCAACAATCGTGTTCTGAATTTTTTGGTATTGTTGGATCATCTCACTTCTCCAATTAGATAGTTGTCCTTCTCAAAGATAATTGGATCTTTAGAAAATAAATTGTATATATAAATATATGTTATTTTTTATCAGACATTTTTTAAAAGCAAGCCATCATCTTAAACTGTAATTAATTGTAATATTCTTTCATATCATATAATTTCATTTAATCTTTGAAGAATCTTGGTTTCCATTTGAATTTGTTCAACTGATAAACCCAATTCATTTTTTAGTAATTTTGGCCTATTTTTAATTTGAAGGATCTATGCTATTTTTTATTTTTTTTATTAATTTTAATTTTTATTATTTTTAATTTGAAGGATCGATGCTTTTTTTTAAGACAAATAGACTTCTTGTATGACCCAAGATTGAGAATATTATGAGGATTAAATGGTACGATGTAACATCTTTAAATAAATTTAAAATATGTAAAAAGTATTATATATATATATATATATATATATATATATATATATATATATATATATATATATATATATATATATATATATATATATATATATATATATATATATATATATATATATATATATATATATATATATATATATATATATATATATATATATATATATATATATAACAATAAAATAATAAAAATAAAAATTAAGATGTTTCTATATTTTTCATTTTCATTTTCATGATGTTTCTAAAATTTAATTAGTGAGAAGAAAATAAGATTATGTTAAAAGTATTTTTCCATATGATAAATATTATATTGTAATAAATTTTTAAGAATGAAGATGTTTCTATAAGAGAATTAAGAATTAAGATTATGTGAAAAATATTTTTTCATTTATAAATATCAATATTGTAACAAAATTGATACTTCTAAAATATTTTTTTGCATTCAAATTTTAATTCATGTTTCTATACTTTAGTTAAATAAATTTAATTTTATCAAAATTATCTGTATTTATAAATAAAAAAATAGTAATGAAATTACTATTTGGAAAAAATATATAAAAGATTTATTTTATGAATTAATGAGAAAATTTATATAAAAAGTGATTAAGACATTTTTTCAACTTGAAATCCATGTTTCTATATTTTTCAATTTGACAATGTTTCTAAAATTTTAGTACTTAAAAAATTAAGTTTATTGGAAAAGTAAGTTTTCATATATATATATATATATATATATATATATATATATATATATATATATATATATATATATATATATATATATATATATATATATATATATATATATATATATATATATATATATATATATATATATATATATATATATATATATATATATATATATATATATATATATATTCATTAATATATATGAAATAAGGAGATAGATCTATAAAATATTTCTTTTATGAATAAATTAGAAAAGTTAAATAAAAAATTGATTAAGACATTTTTATATCTTGAAATCCATGTTTCTATATTTTTCAATTTGACAATGTTTCTAAAATTTAGGTACTTCAAAAATTAATTTTATTTGGAAAAGTATTTTTTTCTATATATTCATGAGAGAGAGAGAGAGAGAGAGAGAGAGAGAGAGAGAGAGAGAGAGAGCTAACCATAATTCGAACAATAACTTTAAACCTTAATCATAAGCATATAAGCATATCCAAAAATCTAACCCTAACTTTTTAAGTAAACTTAACCCTAACCTCAATTTTAAACTCTAATTGTAAATGTTATCTTATCCACCACTCTAATCTTAACTTTATCCATACTGAATATGAACCAAAAAATATATAATCTAAACACTAACCCTAATCCTAACTATTAACCATAATCCTAAGGGTAACCATGATGTCAACCCCAACAAAAATCTAAACCAAAACTATCAAACTTAACTCTAACCTTAACCAAAATCTCAAACATAAGCATCAACCTCAACCCTAATCGTACACATAATCCTAATTGTTATGTAAAACCTAAACCCTAACACTAATTATATTTCTAATTTTGAACTTAAACCTATCATAATTGTGGTTTATATAAATTACTAAATAGGTGGCAGATATATATTAACATTATTTGGCAAATGTTTACAAATATTTTTATATTTTAGTAATAATAAACTGAATCTCCAATCAATTTGAAAATTATTTTTGATAGAAATAAAACATATATATAAGGTTTCATGTATATCTTCTCTCATTATGAAAATTTTCATTATCTAAATAGTTAGATTTATAATTATTGTAACTATAATTCTAACCTTTTTCCTAACTCTAACATCCCTCACCCTAATTCCTATCCCTAACCATAATTTTGATCTTAAACCTTAGATTAACCCTAACCATAATTCTATTCCTAACCCTATCTCAAACCCTAACCATATCCTTAACCATAATTAGCATTGTAGCTCTCACATTAATCCTAATCCTATACTAACCTTAATTCTAATTGTAAAACATAAGCCTTATTCTTAACCTTATACCCTAACCCTAACAATAATACTAATCATGATCTAAACCCTAACCCTAGTCGTAATCCTAATTAAGATGCTAATCATAAACAACCAACACTAATCCTAACTCCTAACCCTAATAAAAACCTTAACTCCAACAATAATATTAACTTTGATGTAAACTCTAATCCTAACAATAATCCTAATCCTAAATCATAAAAACTAATCCTATTCATAAACATAATCAAAATCCTAACTCTATATATGATATTAACCATGACGTAAACCCTAACCCTAACAATAATCTTAATCCTAAACCCTAAACCCTAATCCTAACTATAATACTAACAATGATGTAACCCCTTTCCCTAATCGTAACCCTAAATATAACACTAACTATAATACTAATCCTAACTCTAAATTGGCCTACATCCACTAGTAAATTTTAGCTTGTTTTTCGATGAGGTTTAGTTGATTATTAGACGCCAATTGGTCGACCAATCGACCATAACAGTTGTTGAAGTTTTTTTGTTGATAATTGGACACATCAAATCTCCATTGAAATTGTGATGTTAGCAGTGGTTGAATTATTGCTGGCAATGACGTCGAAATAATCGCTTCAACCTGGAAGAATTACCAGCTATACCGTTTATCTCTGTTACTAATGTTGGTCGGAAGAGTCATCAACTGTTGTCAAAATTGCAACTAGAAATCATCAGAATAAACATCGACTATATAACACTCTCATCGATATGTCTATGCTTTGTTCATCGAAAAAGCGATAGAAATTTTTTTATTTTTTTATAAAAATATTATCAAATTGAGCACAACATTATTATGTCACTGTTGTTTACAAACAGTCACACATTTTATGTCTTATTTCACACAAACATGTTCTTTCTTGAGGTCATTAACCTTTCAATAAAACTTTCCACTTCTAAAGATTTTCCTGAGTCTGAACAAAAGAAAGAATAAGCCTCACAATATTTCAATGACATTCATAGGAGATGACTAAGCAATATACAATTATGCCAAAAATAATACTTAAAGATTATATCTAAAACCAATCTCCCAATTTATTAGCCAGGCTATTTGCCTTCTTCTTGTTTGTGGGATTGATGTGTCAGGCGATGAGAAAGAGGGGGATGGTGTGAGGAGTGAATGGGTTGTGGGAGAGTTTGGGAAAGGCTTTCTCGGACTGCCACTCTCCACCACCAGCCATTTCCACCTTAATTAGCATTCCCATTTCTTGGGGATACTTCTCACCACGTATGACAAGGTAGAGCTCCGTGTCCATTTCCAACTGTACATATTCTTTCCTCAATCCTACACAATATATATTTAGTTCCACCAAACTTACTTTGAAATTACAACCTTTTAAGTATAGGAACACAAAAATAATAGCAAACATAAACACAAGAAATAATAGATTTATGTGGAACAACTTGTAAAGGGAAAAACCATGGAAAAGATTGCTCTCAAATATATGCACACCGATTAAGGCGAGTTACAAGAAAGAATAACTACCAAAGGGATTATGAAGAATGATAAGAGAGAATAGATCCACCACTAATGTCCAACCCACTCATTTTTTTCAATACTACACAAACTAAGATAAAGATAAATCACTTTCTTGACATAGGACTTTTCATATATCCAAAGATCACAATAACACCAAAGGCTTAATAGCATAGTTTGATATGATATGATTTGAACTAGACTAAGAAATTAAGTCACAACAATATTGAGTCTAAACACAAATACTAATATAGCATATTCTTTTTCATTAAGATGGGATCCATAAAATAAAGAGTTCTCCCTCTTAAATAAACTGATTCCCATTAAATAAGCTTTTCCATTGTAACAAAAAAATTCTCACCCTTGATACCATGTGCATATACGTCTTCTTAGAATCTAAAAACTCTAGCCCATCATTGATTCTCATCAATGTACCAATTTGGATAGTAAGTCTAATTTAATTTGTCCATGGACTAAGACCTTAAATTATTGAGCTTCTCTTTGTTTCGAGAAGAGTATAACATTCTCTACTTAACAGGGCCAACCACGTGAAGGTGGAAGCTCATCTGGCCCCTCCTAGGAGCCTCTTATGACCCTTTACGACATTTTAAGACCTCTAAGATGTATTCTTAGGGATTGTAAATGGTTGTAAAGGGTCATAAGGGGTCTTGGGACACAACAGCTGAGAAACATAATTGTAGGCATCATGGTCACAATTTTTTGGAGACAACGTAGTTGAGTGGTATACCCAGATGATGAAGAGTAACTTCTGCTTCTCCAGTTCCAAGTTGACACTGCAGGATCTAAAGACCATAGATAAGGAATAAATTTAGAGAGTGGAGGAGGGCCATAATGACACAAATAATACAGAACAAACCTCACGCTAAATGGGGAAACTGCAAACATTTTAATAGATTTTTATTATTAAATAATGAAATTTGCATATACTAGTGTTCTAAGAACCCTCATTACATGATTTATTATTGTAAGCCCCCTCTGAATTATGCATCTAGAAAATGAAACTACAACCTATTGGGATTGAGACAAACCTTATAAAACAACAACAACTAAGAAGGATCGCTTGCCAACATCTGTTGGAGGACCTTGTATTCATGAGCAATAGATGTATTCAATAGATGTTGGCAAGCGATCCTTCTTAGTTGCTATTGTTTTATAAGGTTTGTCTCAATCCCAATAGGTTTTAGTTTCATTTTCTAGATGCGTAAGTTAGAGGGGGCTTACAATAATAAATCATGTAATGAGTGGGCTTAGAACACTAGTATATGCAAATTTAATTATTTAATAATAAAAATCTATTAAAATGTTTGCAGTTGCCTCATTTAACTTGAGGTTCATCCTATATTATTTTGGTCATTATGGCCCTCCTCTACTCTCTAAATTTATTCCTTATCTATGCTCTTTGGATCCCGCAGTGTCAACTTGGAATCGAAGGAGTAGAAGTTGCTCTCCATCGTGTGGGTATACAACTCAATTACGTTGTCTCCAATGTGACCATGATGCCTACAATTATGTTTCTCAGCTATTGTGAAATCTACATTTATGTTTCTCAACTATCGTGTTTATGTGCATATTTTTTATGTGTTTGGGAAGACATCTTTCTAGCCTAGGCCTGGATCCTTTGGCAATTAGCTTCATAATAATGAAGTAGATGACATATGAGCTAATTGCTCAGCTCTCATCTGCTTCATTTATTATCAAGCTAATTGTCGAAGGATCCAAGCCCAGGCTAGAAAGATGTCTTCGCATTCTGTTTAAGCCATATTCCTTGTTCTTATCAAACTTACTTGGTACAGTAGGCCTACTCTCTACAGTACTCTTCTTCAATCTGTGTTCAATGATAAGCATCTTCTTCTTCTTCCTAATTGTAGCTAGAGATTCCTTTTCATCAAGTTTCAACTCCACTTCCTCCATCTCATCATCCTTGTCCACTCATCCTGATTGATTGATCTCTCAAGGACCTTGTATTCAACAGATATTGGCAAGCGATCATTCTTAGCTATTGTTGTTTTATAAGGTTAGTTAGTAGTTACAGTCAGTTTATTAGAGTTAGGAGTCTATTTCAAAGACATCCACATGAAGTGGAGTGGGTGTGGTCTAATTGATGTATCAAGGAACAAATGGAATAACCAAGAAAAAAAGATGTAAACCATATATATGTGCACTTGAGGCAAAGAGAAGTTACACCATATCCATATTAAAATATTAGTTACAATATGAAAATACTAAACTAACTAATTCCTGAGCTCATCTCTGCATATGGTCCCAACAAAGATACGTGATTACAATGTAGAGAAGGCATTGTAAAAATATAATTTTGGCATTTTCCCTAGCCTGACACGTTTTGCACTCAAATCCTTCATCGCGGATAAGTGGAGATGGGCGGATAGATGCAGATGAGTTGTCATCAACCCAACTAAACTATTTGCAACCCATTATTTCCCTATGATGCCCGGTCTACATTAGTTATTATAATATAATGAATAGTATTTACATTAGAAACATTAAATATATACACATTAGCAACCTTTTTTCTATTTGGGCAGCACCAAAATTGTCATCCAGGGTTGTTCTGTGTCCGTGAAGTTTTCAACACACACTACCCACCACCACATTGATAGTTTGGCACATTGACAAGAGTCATCGAGCCTATATCAATAATGCATCGCACCATCATTACTACATTTATTATTTTTATATGGAGTACACCAAGGAGTACCATTAGAAATATTAACGATTTACAATAATGAAAAGTAAACCTAAATCAAATAGCTCATTTTTTTTATCAGCATGTGTAGTCCCTGTGTATATGAAAAATGAAAGAAATATCAAGCTGGAATAAAATAGTGAACAAAATAGTATTCCACATAGAGTGAATGAAATATACCATCAAAGGAAGGTGACAAAATCTTGTCACGAAGCACAAACATAGGAAATAAAAAAGGGATAAAAGACAAGAAATAAGAAAAATCATTACGACTATAGAAAAAATATTTATACTATAATAAAAAAAAGAAACTCTCTTTGTCAACAATTTTCAATATCATTAGGACTATAGAAAAATAATTAAGACTATACAAAAATAAATTTTAGAAATGGATGGTTATGATGCTTTTCCATTACAACAATTGAGCATTCATCATTTGGTATTGTGTATTCCATTTAAGTATGTCAAAAATGTTCAAAATCCTGTCACCAAGCACAGACAAGAAATAAGAAAAATCATTAAGACTATAGAAAAATCAAGTTCTAGAAATAGACGGTTCTGATATTGCTTTTCCATTACAACAATTGAACATTCATCATTTGGTACTTCTTGGTGTATTCCATTTAAGTTTTTCAGTTGTTGTATTTATGTGCATGTTCTTTATGTGTTTGGCTTCTCTCCCTCGCAAGGGCTACGCCGATAGGTAATTGATTTGAAAGCATAATAATTTGACAATTAGAAGGTTGGTTAATAGATTTCAATCAGTTCTTTGTAGAGGGTAGTCTATTTGGAGTACACTTAATTTCTCTACAATTTTGGAGTACACTATCCCGTAGGTACAATCAAAACACCAGCATATTGATTTGAAAGTTTAGAATGTGATCTTTTCTTGGTGGTAATGTAGGAACATTTCTAGGCATTAGTTTTACTTGTTTATGCAAGAACTTTGTTATTTTTGTTGTTTTTGATACCAAAGGAGTAACTGGTATTGTGTAGACAGTGACTGGCCAGATCGTTCCTGAAAAACAATTACAAAACTGAACCAATGACATGTTTACAACAAAAAACAAATTACAAAATTGAACCAATGGCATGTTAATTCACAATTTTTTTTTACAAAATTGAACCAATGACATGTTTACAACAAAGAAATAGAATGATAATAATATGTTGAAAATTCTATTCTATTTAATACATGCCAAAGGACCAGTCCCAACAATTCTTAAACATACTTTGTCTGATATGATGAATTCTTAATAAAGGCTTAGTCAATTTTTACTACTAGCACGAAGGAATATTTGACCTAGCCAAATCTTCCTTGTACCACACAAATAACTGTGAATAACTATGTCTACTCCAACCTTAATTGTTTAAGAATTCATCATATCAGATAACGTATGTTTAAGAATTGTTGGGAGTTCTATTAGACCTTTGTTGTAAAAATGTCATTGGTTCAGTTTTGTAAATTTATTTTTTGTGCTAAATGCATTTAAATGGAACATTAAGTATAGTAATAATATGCTTAATCTATTAGTAATTGGCAGATTAAATGTTCAAAGCCCAATCATGGTAGGGTTGTGTTATGTCCTTTTCTTTCTCATGATTTGGTCCTAGGTTAGGGGATTGGGAAATGACCAATAATGGTTTTAAATGATGTAATAAGGCTATCAGATTTAACACCATAGAATCAAGGCTACCATAACAAAGAAATTCTGCAAATTGGAATCAGAAAAACCATGTTTTTGAAGTATTTTTACTGGTGTTTGTTCTTGCCCGAGCCTGTACAAATAAATTTTTTCTATCTGACTTCATAGGGAGTTAGGGCATGTCCTTGGATAAACTTGACTTTAGAGAAAGTATTAGTTTGATAATTGAGACTAATTTGAGTAGGTTGAATTAGCTATAGTGTATGACTAAACCAACAAAGCACTTGATACAAGAGCATTTTTGGTGAATCGGTGAGCAACATCAACGAAAAGCATTTTATATTTCTTTTATTTGATTTTATTCAGTTCTAGTTTGGTGGTTTGACAAACAAGTTAAAATATCACTTCTACTCTATGGTGGTCAATTGTTAAATGAGAGTTTTGGAACAAAGCATAAACATCAACTATTTGATAGAGTATCTCAAATAGGAGATTCCTATTCCACTTTATTGTCCCTTGTCTAATCTTATGAGATTTGGGACTCAATTCTTATATTTCAATTGCAAGGTTCTTATTTTTGTGAAATAAATACCGATATCCTTATCTTCTTGAACCATAGACTTTGATTAAATCCAGTGTTTTGCTATAAAGTCTAATTTGCAGATGTCATGAAGATCATATTGCTGCAATCTTCTCATAATAAAATATTCTCTGTAATGTCATTGTCTTTGTGATGTCCTTGTCTCTGGTTTAGATAGCTAAGGTGATCTTGTAAATGAACTTTCTTCTTTATTTGGATTAGTTACTAAAGATAAATCATAATTTATACTATGTCTCTTATTGATAAATTGACATGATCCATTACATCTTTGACTATAAGAGGACTCCCTCGACCTGTGCAAAAGGTTGGGGGGAAAACATTTGGAATTAAGAAGATTTGTAGAGTAACACGGTTTTAGTGAGTTCTTGAGTTTTTTTGTTTCTTTGTTTTCAGTTGATTAATGGATTAGATAGCTCGCAGTGTCTATTGGACAGGTTAGTATAGGTTTTTTTGTGATTTTGTGTTGTGTTTGTTTTGAGTTTTGAAGCATTCCAACTAGTTTTGTTAATTCTTTTGTTAAGTACCCTGTCACTGGTATGAACCAGACAGGTTGAACAAATGGAGTCTTAGCTCATCATTCCACTATCATTTTTGTATGGCTCTTGGAATGGATGAGGAGACTCGATGTACTATATTTTTGGAGAAGGAGGGGCCTTGGGAAGCTTATTTTCTATGTTTGCAATGATGCCCTAGGCAAGCCGGTTGAGCACAATTTCCATGTACATTTTGTAGGAAGCTTAACTGCATCCCTTAAAATCATTAACAAAATACTATCATCGAAAACCCAACATCCCTTAAAATCATCAACAAAATACTATCATCCAAAACCCAACATCATAATATGCAAGCTTCGAGATTGTGTCTCTCCCCATGGAAGTTCCACTTCTTAAACAAGAAAACTCAATGAACGTGTGTATTGGGGAAAACTCAATGAACACGTGTATTGGGGGATTTCTTCCATTATTGGTAGTGGGACAGTAGGGTTTGGTGTCATTAAATTTAGAAGAAACCCTATTTAAAATAGTTTACAGTTGAAATGGAAGTTGAATATGTTCTGAAGGGTCCACTACTGTAGTAGAATTTTGAACAAAAACCTAAACAGTAAAATTCAGCCATTTCTTTGAAAGAGATAATTGATACAATGAGGAACCAAGTCAGTGAGTGAGAGTGGAAATGCTTCCTGACTTACTTGTAATATTGTTATGGTCAATTGAATAATAGTCATACAATGCTATTGATATCTAGAACTCACATCAATCTCAAACCATTATGTAAAGAGGGATGGTTGAAGGAATCCCTGCACATTCTACTCACTACACAAAAACTTGATGGAGCCTTACTTTCATATCTTCAATTGTCACAAACCTACAATCTCAAAAATGCCCTTTCACAAAGAAAAAATGTTCACTCTTTCATCGTTCCCATACAATTTACATTTTCTACAAGGTTTCAAAATAAACTTATAAACATGTATGACAGGTGCAAAAGCCTGGTGGATGCAGTTAAAGTGTTTAACCAAATCAAAGAATGAGACAACATCTTATGGAATATGACTATTTCTGCATACCAAAGACATGGGTATTCTCATGAGATAGTCGCATTGTTTCACCAAATGCAACGAACAGGTTTTGAACCCAATCGGTTCACATTTGCCAACATGATTACAGCCTGTGCTGAAATGGGAGCTCTACAATAAGGCATAGATATCCATCAAAGCATGAAGGATAGAGGATTTTCTCCAAATGTTGTGGTTGAAATTACCCTGGTGGACATGTACACCAAAAGTGGAAGCATAGACAAGGCATGTGAACTGTTTCACAAAATGCCTCAAAGAAATGAGGTCTCATGGAATGCCATGATTGTAGGATATATTCAAACTGGATTTGTTGTAAGCAAATGCAATTAGAAAATGTAAAGCCAAATTCAATAACCTTTGTCAGCATACTTCCAGTGTGTACCAAAATGGGAGCTTTGGAACAGGGTATGGACATCCATCACAGGATAATGGAAGGGGGGGTTTTGTCAGATGTTGTAGTTGCAAGTGCCCTAGGAGACATGTATGAAAAATGTGGAAGCATGGCCAAGGCATGTAAACTATTTGATAAAATAACTCAAATAAATGTGGTTTCATTGACTGCAATGATTGGAGGCTATGCACAAAATGGATATGTTGAAAATGCTTTAGAAGCTTTCAAACAAATGCAGTTGGTAAGTGTAAAGCCAAATGCCACAACCCTTGCTAGCATCCTTCCGTTCTATGTCAAAATGGGAGCTTTGGAACAGGGTATGGACATTCATCAAAAGATAATGGTAGAGGGATATTTGTCAGATGTTATAGTTGCAAGCTCCCTAGTAGACATGTATGCAAAATGTGGAAGGATAGACAAGGCACGTCAAGTGTTTGACAAAATGCCTCAAAGAAATGTGGTCTCATGGACTACAATGATTGCAGGCTATGAACTAAATGGATTTGTGGAAAAGGCTCTGGAAACTTTTAAACAAATGCAACTAACAGGTGTAAAGCCAAATTCCACAACCCTTGCAAGTATCCTTCCAGCCTGTGACAAAATGGGAGCTTTGGAACAAGGCATTGATATCCATCAAAGCATAATAGAGGGGGGATTTTTATCAAATGTTTTACTTGTCAGTGCCTTAGTAGACATGTATGTTAAATGTGGAAACATAGACAAGGCACATAAATTGTTTGACAGATTGCCTCAAAGAGATGTCATCTCATGGACTACCATGATTGGAGGATCTGTTCAAAATGGGTTTGTTGAAAAGGCATTAGAAACTTTTAAGCAAATGCAACTGGTGGATGTAAAGCTAGACTCCTCAACCTTTGCTAGCATACTCCTTGCCTATGGTCAAGTTGGAGCTTTGGAACTAGGGACAACCATCCATGAAATCTTATGCAAATCAAACATAGATGGCTTGGCTAGAGCCGTGTAGTTCCAGGAATTTAACTATAGTAGGGTATGCAAATGTATGCAATCAAGAGGTGTAAAACCCTTATGTATGAAAATGTATGCAATTAGGAGGTGTAAAAACCAAAGCATGAAGTGTAGTATTAATCAAATGATACTAATATAAATACATTGAACAGTTAGCATTAAAGTCATAACATTCAAATCACAGAGATAAAGATTCTTCAAGGTGTTCCTATAACAAAAGGAGTCATACCCATGTTTTGAGGGGATACTAATACAATGATTTGAAATGGAAAATGGTTATTTGTAGTCTTTACTGAAGACTCAAATAAAGATACAATGGTAACAAGTGTTATTCATAAATAGAATATCATTTACATTACACCAACTTTGATAAGACAAAGATATTTTACATAAGATACAAAAGGCTATGTAATTATACTACATTTTTAAATGGTGAAGACCACATAATGTAGACCATGTTGATGAATAATAGAAAGTAACACCTACCTACAATAATAGTATGATATGTTATGGGGAATGATAGCACAAGGACATATAGGTGAATGGTATTTCATATAAACAATCACAAGGCGATATCAGTAATGCTACAACTAAGTGACAAATAAGATAGCTAACAAGAAATAATTAAGAGACAAGCACAAACACTTATACATTAAGTAAGGATTTAGAAATTACACTCTTCCTAAGGTATGATATCATAACATATAAAATGCCAAATCCAATACATGGATCAAAAATAGTATCATACTAATATGCAGTACAAAGTACTAGTCAAAGCTCAAATTAAAGAAAGTATTCAAGAGCATAATTCATTTTTAGAGTTGGATGTTAGAGAATGTGCCAATATAAAAGAAAACATAACAATAACTAATTTGAAACAACAAAGGGAAAAGTAAAGCCTTAGAAATAAGGTATCTCAATTTTATTTTCAATGTACAATCATCTCCTGATACTATTTAAAAGGCTTGATCATGCAAAAAACCTAGAAAGAACCACAGATAGCAATAGAATCCCCAAAATGGGAACCCTCATTCAAGCTGAAAAAAATGCAAAGTTTTTAAGTAAAATTTGCACATTGTTTTAAAAGATTCATTTTTAGAAATGCCAAGTATTTTATGTGCTTTACAAATAATCCAAATGTTGATAATAGAGTCAATATAGTCTTCAGAGAAATTTAACAGAGCTAGGGTTTTGAGAAATATAGATAAAAAGAGGGGCCTAGACAGCATAAGGAAAGAAGGCTTCAAAGTTCAAGTGCATCTATGAAATATCAAGAAATCAGGTAAGAAAAACCTCAAATACGTGGTCTATGTACATATAAATTCATAAAACTCATATGTTCTCTCATTTTCATTGAGGGTTTTCAACAATATAAGGAATCCTATGCATAAACCCGCAGATAGACACCGGATCTCAAACCCTTGATTATATTAAACACCCAAAAATAAGAACATTTAAGGAAGCCCTTGTTCAATACATAGCAAAGCAAAGAAGCATGTACTACAAAGACAATGTCAAGTGCATCTATGAAATATCAAGAAATCAAACAAGAAAAACCTCAAATACATGGTCTATGTACGTAAAAATTTATAAAACTCATATGTTCTCTCATTTTCACTGAGAGAACATATGAGTTTTCAACATATATGTTCTTATTTGTGGGTGTTCTTATTTCTCTCATTTGCACTGAGGGTTTTCAACAATATAAGGAATCCTATGCATAAACCCGTAGATAGACACAGGATCTCAAAACCTTCATTATATTAAACACCCAGAAATAAGAACATTTAAGGAAGCCCTTTTTCAATACATAGCAAAGAAAAGAAGAATGCACTATAAAGACAATGTCAAGGCATTTATGATTATTTTATGAAAACATAAAGGAGTAGGGAGATTTATTTTGTTTAAAAAGGAAAATAGTATAATAGTTGAGGTACTTGTGCATCTATAGCAGAGGAGATTTTGCAAAAGTCTCAGAAGAGAAACCTTTAGCTGATTGGGTATCTAGTAAATTAAACAGTTGGGTATCTCCTTCGCATGCGCTGCCCTTCTAATTCGCTGGCCGAGAATAATGAAATGAGAAATGAAACTCCCTTTTTAAAAAAGTTATGCCCATGTTTGTCAAAATTTTGACCACCATGGAATTTTTTGATATTTTGACAAACACGAGCATAAATTAAAAAAAAAACAAAGTTTTCCTTCTATAATCCGACCAAGCAAAACCTTCTTATTTTTTGGTCAAAAATTTTGGTAGAAAAACTAGGCCAAATATACTAGTGATCCTAACCCTATCCATGGCCTTAATCTTACCCTAATCATGACCCTCATACTAACCCTAACCCTAACCCAAATCCTAACCCCTACCCCTAACCTCAACCCTAACCCTAAATATAACACTAACTATGATACTAATCCTAACTCTAAACCCTACAACATAACCCTAACCAGGACCCTAATCTTACTCTAACCATGACCCTAATACTAACCCTAACCCTAAATGTAACACTAACTATGATACTAATTGTACCTCTAAACCCTATATCATAACCCTAACAACAACCCTAATCTTACTAACCTTGACCCTAACACCAAACCTCTCTAACCCCTTACCCCAACTATAACCCTAAATCTAATGCTAACTATAGTACTAATCCTAAATCTAAACCCTAAACCCTAACCCTAACCACAACCTTAATCTTACCCTTAAACTAACCATAATTCTAACAATAACTTTAAATCTTAACAATAAGCATAAGCATAACCAAAAATATAACCCTAACCTTAGAACTAAACCTAACCCTAACGACAATTTTAAACTCTAATCATAAACATTATCCTAACCATGTCACTCTAATCTTAACCTTACCCATACCTTAATATGAACCCTCAAAAACTGTAATCTAAATACTAACCCTAATCCTAACCCTAACCCTAACCATAATCCTAACCCTAACCTCAATATTAATTCTAATACTACTCCTAACCCTCATTCTAACCATACCCTAAACTGAAATCTTAACAATAATCCTAACAATGAGGTAAACCCTAAATCTTCTAAAATAATCCCAAACTAACCCTAAACCTTAACTATAAGCATAATCTTAACTCTTAACTTGAGCATAATTCTAAACCTCACCCTAGCTATACTTGAAATCCTAACCTAACCCCAACCTAACCATGATGTAAACCCTAACCCTAACCATAATCCTTAACCTAACCCTAACTCTAGCCCTAACTATGATGCAAATGATAATCGTACCCATGACCCTAACCATCACCATAATCCTTATTCTAACTATAACCATAACTCTAGCTCTAATCCTTATCCCTAATCCTAACCTTAACTCTAAGCTTGACCCTAACCCTAACTCTAAATCTGATCCTTACCCTAACTCTAACTTTGATCCTTACCCTAACTCTAACTTTACTTCTAAAACTCTAATTGTAATAGTAATCGTAATCCTAACTCTTTAACTCTAACTCTACTTTGAAAAATCTAATTCTAATCATAATCCTAATTCTAACTCTAATTCTAACCCTTACCCTACCCATAACTCTAACCCTAACCCTAACCCTAACCCTCACCCTAACTCTAACCACTAACCCTAACCCTAACCCTAACTCTAACCGCTAACCCTAATTCTAACCTGACTCCCTAACCCTAACTCTAACCCCTAACCCTAACTCTAACTCTTGCCCTAACCTTCACTCTAACCCTTACCAAAACCCTTACCCTAACTCTATTTCTAATCCTAACTCCTAATGCTACATCCTTTCCCTAAACATGACCTTAATCTTAACCCTAAAGCCGACCCTAACCCTTATTCTAATCTTAACCCTAACCATAACCTTAACTTTAATCCTAACCATAACTCTAACTCTATTTCTAACCCTAACTTTAACCTTAATTCTAACCCTACTTCTAACCCTAATACTTACCATAACTCTGATATACTATAATATTAAAATTCAAATATTGTCTTCCATGTTGTGTTGCAACTGCTACTAGCTTATATATACCTATATATATAGTACGCCAAGAATAATTCTTCTCGAAGTGCCTATGTTCATCAATCCAACCCTAACCCACACAAAAAACCTTGCAATAAAATAAAAATAGGCTCCTCCAAGAAAGATTACTTCCAGCATACTATATATAAATATATATAAGCTAGTTGTGATAACATTTTCTAATTGAGATTCATACAATTCCCCTGCGACATTTCTTTTTATTATCCATATTATGTGCGCACCGTAAGGTATCTCGAAGGAGGAAATCTTTCACCCAACATTTTCCTTCCTTTTTACATGTCCAAACATTGAAACTTCCGATTGAATTTCCCTCCAAAATTCTTTCTCAAAAGTATACCTACACATTATGTTGGGGAAATTATCCTTTTGTTGTCAAGACTTTAGACTTCTATATCCAAGTTTCTTACTTTAATGCCTTGAATTAAAAGTATGATAAATACGTTGGTTAAATATTTGATAATATACCCATCAAGATTCTATACTTATTTATGTTAGGCAAACCCACCTTTCATGTAATTAGTTATTAAGGGGACAAGAAGTATATTCCTCTTTAAATTAGTTGTTGGGAAAAGAAACATACTCTTCCTTAGAGGAATTTTTAAAGTAGTAAAATTAGTTTTGAAATTAATTAGATAATAATGCATATGTTATGAGATAGTTTTAAAAATAAATATTTTGTAGAAGAATCTAATGATATTATTATTTATTTACTAGTTAGAAATAATATTTTGGTTAATTAATGGGTCTCAAAAAGAGAGTTTTAAGCTAGTTTTTAGAAAAGAATTCTTTTAGATAAATGGTGTGAGTATTATTGTTATTTAAATGTTAGGAATTATAATTTTAATATTATTTATTTATTTATTTGGTTTGAAATTAATTTTATTTGATTAATTGTTATTTTGAGTAAGATTTGTATCGTATTAGTTGGTAAGGGATTATTATTAGTATTTATTTAGTGTGTTGTTAGTAGGATCTTGTTTGATTTGGTATTTTATTCATCAAGTCATAATTGATTAATGAAATTTCACCTATATCTAGTTATGCACTGTATTGCACTTGATGACAAATTAAATGCATATGTTGTGATTATGGTTCTCTTTTATATTTCATGTGCACTTTCTTTATGCTTTGGTAGAGTTTTGGGGGCTCTTTTTGTATTAGATTATTTCCCTTGTATGTTGTTGAATGTATCTTTGTGTTGGGAATCATATAGTAATTCTCTTGATTATTTGGTCTTGTGGACTCACATCTTCCTATGTGGAGGTACTATTATGATGACAATTTAGTGTCTGTGATGGGTCCAATATGTTCCTATGTGGTTCATATGAGGTGCCTATGTGGCCATGTCAACATTGATTTTTTAGATGGATCCTATGGTTATTATCATGGCTTTATGGTCTTTTTATTTTTTTTGTTGAGTGGGATGGATTCTAGGTGCATGTCTAGGAGAGTGGCTTGCAATGGGGGTCGGGGCCCTAAGTGGTTAGACTAGGATAACCCATTGTAGAGTTTTAAGCAAGTGAAAACATATTAAAAAAAACTAGGATGGGTTAATACATTAGATCAAAATAACACCGTTGCCTCACCCATAGCCATGAGGAATTCTGTGTGGACCATGGAGGGGTTAGAGAAGGAAAAGCTTACTATGTGGTTGCCTATGTGGCAATAAGTTGGAAAGTTGACTTCCTTGTCTTCACGAGAGGAATATCAGCTCCAAATGAGTTCTCACCTGGGGGAAGGGGTCTGATGATTAACTACCAAGATAACCTAGGATAGTAGGGAACCATGTGATGACACTCTCCTGCAGGTATATCAAGAATCCCTCTTATTGCCTTGTAATATTTGTTTCCTTGTTGTTCCCTATGGTGTACCTTGTGAATCTTGTTTGATTATTTTCTTTTTTTTTCTTGGTATGGGGCCTTATGTTATCTCCTAGCTTGGGGCAGTTGGCCTCAGGGACCCACATAGTTGGGTGGAAAAAGTTTTTCCATCGAGTTGTAGTTTATTTTGGTTCATGGCTTCTGGATGTTCTCTATGGCATATTGGTTTCTTCATTATATTAATGGCACCTACTTGGCTTATGATCATTGTATCTCTTGATGTAAAAGTTTATTGTAGTCGTGAACTCTCATATATGTAAACAATGGAAACCATGCAAATTGTAAACTATATGATGTATCATGTGATGGATTTATGTATCGAGTTCTATTATTATGTATTCAATGATTATGATGAATATTGCATTTGGAATTTCATGTTCCTTCCTTTATTGAAGTCATGTGATGTTATGTGTTGTTAAGTAACAAGGTCAAGGAACCTTGGAGGATGATAGGTTGTAATTCATTGTTTACTTCATCATGTATAGAGTTGTTTGTTCAAAAAATAAAAAATAAGAAATTCTCTTTTCCTAGTTTCCTCCCTAGTTCCCCAGTGGGGGCGTTAGATGACCTCTTAAATCATCAAAATATTTTCTTTATTATTAAAAATACAATATTTTTTTACCAAAAAATACTTATTAGAACAATCAAGGTCACTAATATTCTAGGAAATAATTCTCATCATAAAAGTATTGAATTTGAGCTATACTTTACTTAGTTGTTAATTCATGTAGTTGAACATTTTAATTTAAATGGTTTGGGTACTATAACAATACTAGCCATAATTGGTGTGATAATCTTAACATGTAAATTTTATTATTGAAATAAATAAATTGTGATTAAATCAATTACCTGTGATTAATGTTATGACGTTGACAATAGATTTATTTGATTTTTTATTTAAGTGTTGAGTTTGAAGTAAAAGAAATAATAAAATTTATGAAACTTAAGTGTTTAATTAAATTCATAGATTCCATGTAAGCTAAATATACAATTTGATTTTATTGAGTATGGTCAATTATGTCTATGCTGGTGGTATATGATTTATTTGTTTGGCTTGTTTTCATATGCTAATGGATTTAACTTAAGTGTGCACATGTTTGTGACATCAGTGTTCATAAGCTAATTGCATATATAGATGTGTAAATGGTGAGATTTAATAATGTTGTGTTTTGGTTATTACTACCACAACAATATTTAAAGTGTGTAATGTGTGTTTAGGAAATTATAGGATTGACTACTGAGAGAAACCAATAAATTATTAGGATATGTACCATCTCACTTGACCACATAGAGAAATGAAAGCCCAATATCTCAATCCAAATTATGCCAATTTTTTTTTGGTTAAATGTGACCAAGACTCTCTTAAGAGCTATGTGGTGTTAATAATTTTCCATTTTATTTATTCATTTAATTTAAGTATTGTGATGTGATGAATAATTTCAAGTGATTTAAATGGTTTTAGTTGGTGAAACTTAGATTAGGGTTTTGGTTAAATTTCAAAGTTTATAAATATTATTTATAATTTTTAGGGTCATTTTTGGTCTCCAAGATCAATTACCTTAGGCTAGAGTACTTGAAAATGTCTTTTTAGAGTATTTTGGGGAGATTTTGTGTACCATACTAGATTAGGAAAAAATGCATTTTTTTGGACAAGATGAACCCAAGAAGAATTAGATGGGTGGTCTGGTCATTTATTGTGTTGTAAAAGTGTTGAAATTGGAGATTTTCCATGTGGTTTCATTCTTCATACTTTCGAGGTGAAAGAAGGAGCTTCTTCCACCATGGCTAGAACAGGTTAGTTCCTGCGCTCATTTTCATTTTGTGAAATTGTGCATTTTAATGAGATTGAAATTTTATTTTAAATTTGAGTGCATTTTTAATGATGGAAATTTTTAATAAATATGTTATATTTTGTCTCTCCTCCAAGTAAATGTGTGACATTGGATTTTTATTCTTTTATTCTTTATTTTGTCTCTCCTCTTCTCCTTGGTCTTCCATGTTTTTTTCTTTAGCCTGTACATTTTCTATTCTTTCATTTTTTTTATTTTTAGAATTATGATATATTTTTTTGTATTTTACAACACGTAACTAGAACATTATTGTTCTAATCATTTTAAAAATTTCTTTTATAATTTAAAAAATTAACAACACCTTGTCCTCTTTGTATAGGCATCTCATCCTTGGACATAATGCAAATTTTCCTTGGGGTTATTGATGTATCAAAAATCACTCTTTTAAACTTCTTCAAAGTCAATATTATGTGTTCAAGCTTCTTTTACAATATCTTGATGCAAATGAATTGTTTACAAGAAAAAGAAACCTTTAACTTTCACTAATGGTTCTTCACATGGGAATCCTGGGCATGCTGGCATTGGTTGGGATAGTTCTAGTGATATTCAATTTATTTTTTCTATTTATAAGGGCCTTCTATGAATAACTTAATGGAGGCTCTTGTCATTCTATATTTTGTTGAGCATAGTTGTGCTCTTGGCAGGAGAAGGATTATTTGTGAGTCTAAATTTTAGGTTGTGGTGACCCTACTTACTAAGAAATAGTTTTTGGTGATATTTGGTACTTACCTTTGATTATTAGACAAATTCTCTAGTTGTCCAGCTTCTTGGAGGCTATTACATTTAGACACATCCATAGGGAGTGGAATGGTGTTGTAGATTGTTTGGCTAAATGAACATTCAATCAAATGCATGCTTGGAATGTAGTGGATAAGGGGAAATTACCTCTTTCTATGTATCATATGTTAGATCAGTTAGTGGAAAGTGATAGAGTTCTGTAGTGCTCTTTTTGTTGGGCTCCCTTCCCTCATTTTCTATATCTTTCTTTCATTTGAATACATATTCACCCCTCTTTTAGTGATAGACAAAAAATAATATTTGTACACACTAAATAGTGCACTTCTCTAAGTCATTAATTCCAAGGGAATCCATGAATGGGAAACCTTGAGAAAGCGACCTAGAGATCCCTAGGCAATGAGTCACAAGGATGTTGATGGTGCTCTTAGCTAGAGCTATTGAAGCATGCAACCTTGTTAGTAAACCACACAATGGGAGATTCAAAGAGACAAGGGAAAGAATTCCAATATCCTCAAGAATCAACAATGAAGATGCAATGCAATGCAACTATGCTAAGAATGAAGATGCAAGCTAAAATAGGAAATGAAAGATAGAAGTATTACAAACCTTTGCTAATTAAGCTATGTGAGCTAATCTAGAGCATAAAAGAAACTAAGCTAGATGCCATGAAAGCTATAATGCAAGAATGAAACTAGAATGCAAGAAATGATTTCCAAAAGCTTTAAAGTGTCCAAGAAATCTTGCAGCATAAGATTAGCATAAAAAGTTGGGATCTAAGAATGAGAAAAGAGTTCTCCTTTTAAAGGAATTGAAAAGGAATGGACCATGGAGATTAAGAGGCAAAAGATTTAATCAAGGGTGGAGCTTGAAAGAGGAGCAATCCATGTGCACAAATATCTTCCAATGAGAAAATAAAAGTTGACTTTTGTGTCCATATGAGACAAAAAGTGCTTTTCTTCTTTTTATAAAATAAGAATAATGCTTTATTTGTGCAACTTAGGATAAGAGGAAAAGTGGGGGCTTTTTATTTAATAAAAGGGGAGGAAATTCCTTTTAAATAAATAAAGACTTTAGGATAAAATTGTTAGCCCAAGACAAATAATCAAATAAATGATAAAATAAGATTTGATCAAGGAAATTGATATAATTGATAAATGTTTGATTTTTGAAAATATTGAATCAGGGATTTGATAAATTGCTGAATGGGGGCCCAAAGTCTAGGCGACCATTTTAGGGTGCATACATTTTCCCCTCTTTGACTAATGTGAGATCTATTTGGGATCACATGTGGTCAAAGAATGGAATTGAAATGTGAGATCGATTTGGGATCACAAAACAACCCAGATGTGTGTTCGACAGATGGGAACACATCATGACAAAGATAAGCTACCTAAGATAAGCTGAAAGACAAGACCAACATACCTGTAAATAGGAGATTGTCAAGTCTCAAATAAGAGATAAGAATCTCAAGCAAGGTTTGATTAATAAAATGAATCAAGGATTGAAAGCTGATAGGTACTGCCCCCTCAGAATCAAAATTGAAATCAGGTAGAGGAGAACTGCAAATTGATAAACTTGATCAAGTCACTAGAAATGACAATCAAAGATGAGAGATGATAGGATAACCATCAAGTAGTGAAGATATGCCCCTAGTTTGACTAGGTTTGACTGAGAAAGATATAGGATAAAAATGAAGTCAAACCTCAAAGAGATGAAGTGAATGAAGATGAATGAAAGACTAGGAGTTTGGAAGAGATGGGGATGAAGAAATGAAGATGCCCCAACAAAGATTGAAGGATCAGACCTCAAATGGTTAGTCAACTACATAGAAGAAGGGGAAAATTTGAAATGCAATTTTGACTATCAAGATGAACTTAGATTTTGATTTTGATCCTGAAAATGGATCCAAGACATCGAAATTAGCTAGGGGTGCAATTTTCGTGCAATTCTAAGGTGTTTTGAAAATTAGGTCAAAATGTCAAAATGCTATAAAAGGGGGTAAAAAGGTCATTTTCAAAATCATTTGTCTTTCAGTGATTTGAGAATTTTGAGAGCTTAGAGAGAGAAAATGGCCTAGCAAGTAGTGATTCTGGTCCATAAACATTGATTTGAGTGCGCTCGGTTGCACAACCAGCTTTCGCAGTATGGTGCCCCAGTAAGTTTTTAGAAAAACTCACCCTTTAAGTCATCTATGAGCATATTTATGTCATTTAAACATGTTTTTAATGTTTTTTAAATTTTTCAATTTTTAGCCATACGAAATTTTGTACGATACTTAGAAAGTATCGCACTCTTTGGTAATATCTATCATGCGATAGTTTATGGGTCAAAATAGTATCCCATGGGTATGTAATCCAGTATCGCACGATACTAGATGAAATATCATGTGATCCTATGCGAACTATTGCACTCAAAGATATGATTGCACTGCGATAAAGGAAAGTATCGCATGATACTTAATCAAAAATAGTATCGCACAGTATAGAAAAATTGACATGTTTTAATGTTTTTGAGCAAAATGACATGGGTCCAGACAATGTTTTCTTTTAATTTGTTTTGTACTGATTGTATACATCCCTCATGATATGTTTTGACATCTGGTTTGGGTTAATGGCTTGTAGGAGAACTTTCTTGCACTCCTCATTAGAGCGTTGAGAGTAACTGGGCTACGATGCATCTGAGATCTAGATGATTCAGGATGGGCAGACTTGAGGGAGATGGGCTTCGGTTACTTGTTGCAGATGCCCCACATTTGGGTAGATCATGGATTATTGAAAACATTGGCTGAGAGGTGGCATAGTGAGCATAATGCCTTTCACTTGCCCACTGAGAGGCTTCTATTAGCCTGGAGGATGTCTATCAGATCTTGCAAATTCTGAGCCATGGAGATCTAGTGAGTATAATCATGTTTATAGATAGTCATAGATGTAAAGATTTCATATGATAGAAACTGACATGATTATTTGTTGGCACAGGTGTACTATGATTAGGATTTGACTGAGGGATGTCAGATCATGCAGGACATGTTCCAGGATGTCACCTTTGTTGATAGACACCTTAGCTAGGATTGGATGATGGAGGAGTTTGGTAGGGACTTCCCCGTGCCATGCATTGTATGTTCCATAGTGGCACAGGCTCTCATCACTGACATGAGCTAGAGAGGGTTCCCATTGGGCTGGGGTTGGTTAGTAGCAGATTTGATAGCACACCCATGGTGGATGGCATGGGGCCTAGCCATCCTAGCTAATATGTACCATGAGCTCCATGAGATCGTCTACCAGGAGAGCAGGACTTGGGCATGTGATGCTATCCTAGCACAGGTATGGGCATGGGAGAACATCATCATTGTGCATCCACATGTGTAGCTAAGGGAGTGGAGATGCCCCTACATCTATAGGTGCATAGGGTTCTTGTCACATCCACATAGCGGGGATGTTACATATTACAAGAGATTACTGGATGAGCTCTTCTCATTTTAGTGGAGGCCATACAGGGCATGTGAGTAGTGGGGTGATCAGGAGGAGGAGCTAGGTTATATGTTATGCAATCAGCCATTGGTAGGTCAGCATTTTGATATAGTGGAGCATTTTTTAATCACCTGGGTCTAGAGATAGTTCAGGCAACAACAGAGAGTGCCCATCGAGACTACCACCTATGCTTGAGTCAGGGACGAGGAGGGAAAGGGATGGCTATCGATGTTGGACTACTAGCAGGCAGTACAAGACACATCAATTATTTGCAAGGAGCCATGGGACTATCTCCCAGATATGGCAGATGCAGGGGTAGATGTGGCATACAGGGCAGAGCGACAGAGGTAGCCCTTCCCAAGGTTCACTGTACCTAATGCACAGCCAGCAACATAGGGGGATGATGGAGATGATGGGGATAGAGGGGATGGAGGAGGTGGAGGGAGAGGAGAGAGAGGATAGAGCTCTTGATTAGGTGGCCAAAAATGGTCATGGAGATAGTGTTCTGCTGATGAGGGGGTTGATGTGGTGAGACCATCTCGTCAACAGGTGGATGCTGGGTAGGATCAACCTACAAGGGGAGAGGATCTTAGAGTGAGGATCCAAGTTCTAGAGATGGAGATGTAGTAGCTACGAATCAATATAGCCATGAGGGATCAACAATTGACTAATCTTAGAGCTGAGATCGAGTGGCGGGAGAGGGTAGAATAGACCGATGTAGCAGAGATCCGGTGAGAGGTAGCATGAGCTACATATTATCATGGACTTTACATACAGGTTGTACCTGAGGGTCAGATAGAACCACTGTACTCAAAAAGGGCAAGCATGTTGGACATGGTACTTGATAGGGCAGTGGCACCACCTCCACCACCACCTCATGATGGGGCTAGCCGGACTTAGGTTTAGGATAGATAGATAGAGACATACCCTGGGACATTATCCATATTTTGGATCCCACATTGTATTTGTATCATGACATTCATCATATATATGAGATTTACTGAATTTGCAATATATCTTGTGTACTTGTCCCACTTGTGATGGATGTTTCAATTTTTATATTGTCTTGTCATATTGCTCAAAATGTATGATATATATGCTCATGTATAATCTCTCTCATAGATGTATGTTTAGTTCTCATGTTTCTAAAAAATATCTCTTTGGGATATAGATATTATGATAAGATTAACCCCTTGTGATGACCGAAAAAGGATGTGATGTGAAAGACAAGGAGAGAAAGACATGATCGAGAAAAGGAAAGGTGAGTGCAGTTGACCAACAGGTCCATGAAAGATGAAAAGGAGAGCTCTCTCCATATGCAAGATGAAAAACTAAACTAACATGAACCTAAAAATGCAAGCTACTATGAAAAGTGGTTTACTTGCAAGGTCACAAAGCTTTTAGACTCTAATACTCATGATTGAGCATTATTGGTAGCGTCACAAGATCATACAATACACACTAGTATGACTATGTGAATCTGAATATGATCTATATCAGATAGATATGTGGGAATCCCACCTAGACATCAAAGACATATAGGTCAAGATGACTAGTGCAGTGAGATTACCTAAGTTTAATGTAGAAAGATTATGCTTGTATCGAAACACAAGAAAGTTAAGATGACTATAAGCATGCGCTTGCGAAAATAGTCAAGGATAATACCTTGTAGATCCCATTGTGAAGTGGAACAAGCATAAATGCTAATGATAGTTAGGACCAAAAAAATATACCCACAAGTAGAAAAAATAATAAAACATGTCCTCATGCCCCTAGTCTTCTAGCTCGGCATTATCAAAAAACTATTAGGGAGAGAACACTCATCAAAGAAATCATCATAGATAGCACACAAAGAAATAAAGTCAAACAAGTCTCAGTGAGCCGATTGTTTAAGTGTGTGTGTGTGTAGGTCATAGAGTCAAACTTTGAGTATCACATTCGCCAGTAAGAGATATCATATCATGCTAGACTGTGGGTAAGATATCTGATAAGTGTTGAGAAACACTTTGATGCTAGGGTAGTGTTGAAAAACATAGTTTGGGGTGGTGTTGAAAAACACTATTTTCAAGATGTCCTAAAGACCAACGCATCCTAGAGACCAAAGCTAACATAGTTATGCCCCCTAGACAAAGACAAAGACCAATTCCAAACCAAGGCAACAAGGTCAAGGCATGATGGAGAAAGGCTAAGTGTCAAGGATGCATGCTAAGAAACAAGGGTGCAAAGGCCTCAAGTAGCACTTGTTTCTAGGTTTTCAGCACTTGGAGATTTTTTTTATTTTTCAATTTTTTTGTATTTTTGCTACCAAGGCACCTGTTTCCAGGTTTCCACCAAGGCACTTTTTCTATTTTTTTGAATTTTTTTCATTTTTTAATTTTTTTTGTATTTTTTCAGGACTTTATATGCTTTTTAGGATTTTTTTAGCATCATATATGAATTTTTTGGAATTTTTTCAGGATCAATAAATATATACAAAGGATGCTCCCAGACATAATAGGCATCATGGATAGAACTTCTTTAGGTGCAAAACATTGATAGGATCAGGGAGCTGCTCTCCCTCTTCAGTAGACAACAAGTAAGCACCTGTCCCAAAAGTAGTAGTAATGATGTATGGTCCAAGCCAATTAGGTTCTAATTTTCCCTTTTGCTATCGATGTTGTTGGTTCTTAGGGTTTTCTCCTAGAACAAGATCCCCCACTTGAAATTCTCTAGGGCGAACCTTCTTGTTGAATGCTTTGGACATACACTTTTGGTAGACTTTCATGTGATCAAAGGATGCTTTATGCTTTTCATCTAGAAGTTCTAGTTCTTGAAGCCTCATGGTGCAGTAGTCTTCATCTATCACTAGACCTTTAAGGGAAATCTAAGAGAAGGAATCTCCACCTCTAAAGGTAACACTGCTTCAGCACCATAAGTGAGGGTGAAAAGAGTAGCCCCTGTTGGAGTATAAATACTCATTCTATATGCCCACAAGGCTAGATTTATTTGTAGATGCCAATCTCTACCATTCTTGTGAACTATTCTATGGAGAATTTTGAGAATGGTCTTATTCGAAGCCTCTGCTTGTCTATTTCCTTGCGGGAAGTAAATGGAGGACCAATGTTGTTTTATCTTGAATTTCTTGTAGAGATGTTTAAGGTCCTTATTTTTAAACTGACCTCCATTGTCAATGATTATTTTAGAAGGCACCCCATACCGATAGATGATGTGGGTCAAAATAAATAGAGAAACTATCTTTCCTAAGGCAATAGAAAGTGGGATAGCTTCTACCCATTTGGTAAAGTAATCAGTAGCAATGATAATGAATTTGTGTCCACCTGATGAGTTGGGATGAATTTTCCCAACAAGGTCAAAGGCCCAACGTTGAAATGGCCAACGAGAAATAGAAGGAATAAGCTCCTTGCCTAGAGCATGTATCAGGTTACCATGTTTCTGACACTTTTCGCATGATTTAGAAAAAGCTACTGCATCTGTTTGCATGGTAGGCCAATAGTACCCTACCCTAAGCAACCTTCAGGCCATGGAAAGACCATTAGAATGTCCTCCATAAATTCCCTCATGAATGTTAACTAATGCTTGGTTGGACTCATCCTTTTCTAAACACCTAAGTGTCCCATCTAAACCCCTCCTATACAGATCACCAGAAATAAGGGTGTGGTGAGAGGCATTTCAGGTTAGGTTTCTTTGTTCAGAATGATTGAAGGTTTTAGGGATAGTACCATCATGGAGGTATGAGTAAATGGCACCATAGTGGGATGACTCATGGCCAATAAGGGTACAAACAACTTGGCTTTCTTGGGAGTCATAGATAGGGTAGCGTAGCTCTTCCACCAGGAATTTGAATCTGGACTCATGTTGTTCTAACTAAAGAAGTGAAGCCAATGTAGCCATAGCATTAGTTGCCTTATTCTCTGCTCTAGGGATTTTTTAAAATGTAACAAAGGTGAAATATCATCACAATGAATCAACCATTTTCTTGTAGGGTACTAGTTTTTCATCTTTGGTTTGATATTCTTCATTAACTTGGTTGACTATTAATTGTGAATCCCCATAGATATGCAGCTCTGTGATTCTCCATTCTATTTCCATTTTTAATCCATTTATCAAGGCCTCATACTCAATAATGTTATTTGTGCATGGGAACAATAGTTTGTAGGACTTAGGAATTGTGTACCCATGAGGAGAAACAAACAATACTCCAGCACCTGAACCATTTTGCATGAAAGAGCCATCAAAGAACATCTTCCATGTTCTTGCAGTCATGTACATTATGTGCTCATCTAGAAATTCAACTTGAATTGGTGCTTTATCTCGAATTGGAAAATCAGCCAATTGGTCTACAATGGCTTGTCCTTTTATAGCATTATGCTCAACATACTCTATGTCAAATTCTAATAAGATCATCATCCACTTAGCAAGTCTACCTATGAGAGTAGCCTTACCAAGAAAATATTTGAGAGGATCAATTTTTGCAATGAGGTGTATTGTATGCACAAGCATGTAATGTCACAACTTTTGGGAAGCAAACACCACTGGAAGGCAAGATTTTTCAGTGCTAGTGTAATTGACCTCATATGCCACAAGAGTACGATTGATGTAATAGATAGCTCTTTCTTTTCTAGTATCATCAAGTTGAGCCAATAATGCCCCCAGGGAAGATTTTGTTGCTGACACATACAATATGAGTGGTTTTCCTAGGATAGGAGGCATTAAAATTGGAGGATTGGCCAAGTATTGCTTGATTTGGTCCATGCTTTTCTGATAGTCTTCATTCTAGACACATTTGACCCCTTTGTGTAAAGTCTTATAAAAGGGTTGAGCTATATCAGCCAGTTGTGAAATAAACCTCCTTATAGATTGAAGGCGTCCCTGAAGACTCCTCATTTGGCTGATGTTCTTGGGAGGAGGCATATCCAATATTTCTTGAACTTTCTCTGGGTCCAGCTCTATGCCTTTAGCTAAAATGATAAATCTTAGGAGTATTCTAGAGGTCACTCCAAATGCACACTTTTTGGGATTTAATCTTAATTGAAACTGCTCCATACGATCTAGAATGACTTCTAAATCTCCTAGGTGTGTAGCCCTTTTTTTAGATTTTTCCAAGGTGTCGTCCACATAATATTCCATATTCTTATGCATCATGTCATGGAAGATAGTTGTCATAGCTCTTTGATAAGTAGCTCCTGCATTCTTTAATCCAAATGGCATGACATTCCAGCAATAGGTTCCCCATGTGCAAGTGAATGCATTCTTTTCCTGGTCTTCAAGAGCTATTTTGATTTGATTATACCTAGAAAAACTATCCATCAAAGAATAGATCTCATAGCCCACGGTCATGTCCACTATCATGTCTATGTTTGGAAGTGGAAAATCATCCTTTGGGCATTCTTTATTAAGATCTCTAAAATTTGTACAGACACGAATGGACTTGTCATGTTTTGAAATTGGTACAATATTGGATATCCATTCGACATAATCAATGGCTCTTATAAATCCTACATTGAGGAGTTTTTCTAGTTCATCTTTAACAAGAAGAGCTATGTGAGGATGCATTTTCCTCAACTTCTATTTTATTGGTTTGATACCTAGAGCTATGGACAAGTGATGCATAATGAGATTAGTGTCCAATCCTAGCATGTCTGATTAAGTCCAAGAAAAATTAATCTTCTTGGTCTGTAGGAACTTGGTATATGCTTCTTTTTCCTATGTTGATAGAGACTGAGCTAAATACACAATTTGTGGAGCCTCCTGTGTATTCAAATTAATTGGCTGTGTAGGATCAACAAGCACTGAAGACCTATCCTGAAAGTAACTTGGAAGATGATCAAGTACCTCATCCTTAGGTGCCTTGAAGAGGTTTTCACCCTTAGATACGTCCTTTATTTTTACTTTTTTAGGTTCTGACACCGCCACACAGTGGTTTTCACCATCAAAATTCTTATTCTTTTTTTCTTTTCTTTTCATTTTATGACTAAGGTACTTGATGTCTAGTTTTTTCATGCTTGTAGTTGGTTCACTGGTGGAAGAGACTACAGGTTCAAGGGCATTTAGGTAACATGCTATCTCATAGTCATTTTGAAAATTTAGGAGCTGAGGCTCTTGATAGTGCTGGGACCAATGAATTAAGTGAGGATTGGCAAGGGGTAGGTCAATGATGGGTTCAATGTTGTGTATGTGAATGGTATCATCTTTGGTGATCGCAGAGTTAGGGTCTATCAAGTATCCCTCTAAGGTACCCAAATTAGGACTTATCCTACCAAACAAAGCATCATCCACCAAAGTGACTCACAGATTCCAATTCTCTAATCCTAAACTAGACTCATTAGCTACCTTAGGTTGGGAACCATATGTATGGACAACATCAATGTCCATGTCAACTATAGAATAATTAGAAAGAGATTCCCATTCATACTCATGTGAATCCGTATTTGAATCCTGGTTGGGATGTTTACACCAAGCATATTTTTTAGGCCTTGAGGTAGAGGCTTTGATGTCACCAAGGGTAACACCTTCTTAAATTCTATTTGTCTATTGATGTTCTTGAATAGGATCCTCAACATGATCTTCAACAGTGCATACTTCTTGTTCTAGGTCTGAAACTGTTGGATTGGTAACTGGAATATCTAAATCTCCCCAAAGGAGATTGGTGGAAGGGACCCAATCTTCACACCTATCTTGTTGATTTTGAAAATTAGGTATGTAGCTTGATTCATCATCACTATCAATCACAGCAAGGATAGGAGTAGTTTTCTTGTTCTGACTTTCAAAACTTAGGCCAACCATTATCTTAGACTTGCACCCAAAAAGAGCATGATCGAGTGGTTTGGCTCTAGCATCTAATCTGTGACTAAGAGGACCATGACCTAGATAGCCCATATTTTTGACAAGGGTGTACCCTCTTCCATAGACCTTAGGAGAGGGAGAGAAGTTCTCATTATGCATGTATGTGTCTTCTCTATAGATCCAATCCTTGACAGCTACCTCTTCTTTTTCATCCTATATGGGTACTGAGGACTCTACAAATGTACCAAACAGAGTCATTGTTGAGGATGAAGGATGCATCTCTTGTGAAGGTTTACCATAGGACCTAGGTGAGACTGGCAGTTTTGTAAAGGAGTCAATTTGATATCCCCCCATACCAAGGTCTATGGCTTTGAACTCATTCTGGCATTGTGCTAAAGTGGCATCAAAATCCCATGCTTCTTTGTTGAGAGGAACATGAGTCCCTGCTGAAATTGCATTAACAGATAATGTGTTATCCCCGAGTATACAAACTTCTACTCCATTATAGGGGAACTTAACACATTGGTGGTAGGTGGATGGCACTTCTTGCATGTCATGGATCCATGGTCTACCAAGTAGGATATTATATGCTAAAGGACCAACATCAACAATTTGGAATAAAATGTCCTTTTCAACGGGACCAATCCTAACAAGAAGGATGACCAAGCCTTTGGAGCTTCTCTCTGCCTCACCATAGGCTTTAATGGTGATTTTCTTTTAGGTATCAATAACTTGTTTAGAGTAACCCAGTATCTTCAACAGACTCAAGGAACAAATATTGAGCCCAAAACCCCCATCAATCAACACATGCCTAACACGGGTCTTGTGGATCATGACTTTGATATGAAGGGAAAGATTATGTGGATGGCTTAAGGCTTTTTCATCTTCTTCTGAAAATGTGAGGTAATGAGGGCTGGCAAGGTGGTTAACCATGTTTTGTAATTGGTCAACATCTATGTTGTTAGGAACATTGGCTGTACACAAAGCATCCTCAAGGACACACTTATGTCTTGGGGACAATTCCAGGAGTTCAAAAATTGAGATTTGAGCTGGAATTCTTTGTAACTGTTCAACAAGATTGTAGCTCATTTCAGGATTGACTACTGACTTGGTGGTGACATTCTTGGATGTCACTTGCTTGGGTTTGCTGGACTGGTTGGAACTAGGACCTCTAATAACCACAGGACCTTGACTTTGGCTTTTGGTGACAGCATTAAGAGCTTGGGATGACCTTTGAGAGTGAGGACCCCTAAGCACCACCATAGTTTCTTCATCAAATATAGGAGGAGAGCCCACATCATGACCATAAGAATCTTTGTTTCGCATCATGTTGACACTTTCCTCGACAATCTCAAGCATATTAACCACATTTTCTGCACCTGTGTAGGTATAGTTGATTTTGGCCTTTCCATTCTTGGGTTTAGAGGTTTCCCCCTTTTCATATTTGGGCAAAGGCTCCTTGAATGCCTTGTGGTCTACATTGGTATTCAACCCATCAATCTGAAGTTTACCACTTTCAATAAGATCTTGGATAAGGTGTTTAAGTTTCGAGCAATGTTCGATGTCATGTCCAATGCCATTGTGGAATTTGTAGAAAGCTTTTTCATTCCACCAATGTGGCTTAACATTAGGTATGTGGAAATTTGTTGGATCTTGTGGTTGTGCAAGGTTATTGTCAATAAGCATCTTAAAAACATCCTCATAGGAGTCACCTAGTTTAGAAAATTGCCACAACTTTTTCTTAGGCTTTTCTTGATACTTTGGTTTATGCTCTTGTTGGTTGGAGGATGTGTTGAGCTTCATAGCTTGGACTACACTAGACAAATGGAGGACTCCTTGATCCTTGGGTTGGGAAGAGTCCACAACTCCATCATTGACTACTTGCTTATTCTTGTTCTAGTGCGAGTGCTTGTCTTTGTCCTTATTAGCATTGTTAGGATTTTGACCATTGTTGTTATTGCTATGTTTGGTCAAAATGCCTTGTTCTTTTAAGACATAATCAATTCGACATGCAGTCTCAACCATAGTATCGAAGGAATCAAAGACAATCTTTTGAACCTCATAATGAATTTCAGGCACTAAATTACTAACAATGATGTCAATCCTTTCATGCTCAGGAATAGTCCTAGAATAGCGGGAGCACAATCATCTCCACCTTTGTAAGAAGATAACAAAGGATTACCCTTGGTTTTGTTTCAAATTGCATAAGTCCAACATAGTGACTGATCTTGATAAGTTGTATGCAAAATGTTGAATGAATCTATGGACAAGTTCCTTGAAAGTTTTGACGGGAGGGGTTATGTTGGTAAACCACTCCATGGCTTGGCCCTTGAGACTCCTTGGAAATAATCTCATAAGATAGGAGTCATCTTGGTGGAACTCAAAACTCATGATGTAGAATTGACACACATGGTCATGTCGGTCACCATTACCATCATACTTGTCATACTGGGGGATTTCAACTTTCCTAGGAAAATCCATCATACTCACACTTCTGTCGAAAGGATTGGGACAAATAGCATCAAGTGAAAAGGAACTTTTAGGTGCCAACACCTTTTCCATCATACGTTTGAGTTGCTTGATTTCCTCTTCTTGAGAGGGTCCTTTTTTCTTGATTCTCCTATCCACATCAAAGTTGTAAGGGACTCTAGCACCCTTGTTAATCAAGCTCTCTAGGAACCTATCTTTGTTTTGATCAAGGTACTTCTCCACATATTGTTGGAATAGTGGCTCTTGTTGCATTCTTATAAAATCTTGATCATCAAAACTTACACTACTTCCTCCATGTTGAGAGCCATGATGAGCTCATTGGGAGGGTTGTCTTGAGTTCCTAGGAGGTGTTCATGTCCTATGTTGTGAAATCCTCCTTCCTCTAGGACTAGGAGATCTTGAAGGGGTCCTTGACTACCTTCTACTTCTTGGGGTTCTTGAGGGAGTAGATGGTGGAGAGTTGTTTCCACTGTTGGTACCCCTTTTGTTGAATTGGTCATTGAGTTGTTGGGCTAAAAGCCTATCTTGTTCCTCTTGGAATTCTTTTCTTCTCAAATCTAGCAAGGCTTGTTGCTCTTCCTCTAGGTGTCTAAACATTTCCTCTTTAGCGACTTGTTCTTCCAAAAAGGATTTCTTTTCACACTCAATTCTTTTAAGCCTTTCATTTTCATATCTTGAGGTTTTTTTGAGTGGAGAGTTGGACCTTGAATGTTTGAACAAGTTGTTAGTGAATGCGGCATTCACATGAGCATCACTAGATTCATTGTTTTTGTCTTCATGTTGTGACCATGCATCTTGGTGAGATTTCCCATAATGTCTTTCAGCTCTTTGATGGGTGTTTAAATATCTTGAGTTAATAGGGGGTGATTTAGGTTGATTGTCATCACCAAACAACATGTTATCCCTATGTCTTTGGAAAATGTCATCAAGAGTTTGATCCATCGCTTCTCTTTGTTTCCTAGTCAAGATGTAGCTCATGTCCATATTTGATTGAGAAGATGGTAAAGAGGTACTCAACTCACTAGGATTTGTCTTTGGGTCAAACCAAGCCTCAGACTCACTCCTAGGTGATTGATCAAAGATGGGTTTCTTTCCCTTTCACTTTTGACGAGTTTGGACTAAGGGTAATTATTCAAAGACAAATTGAGGTCATTTTCCTTGACTAACTTGGTACCTTGTCGTAACCGACATGAAAGAAAAGGACCCTTGGTGTTAAGATGACCCTATGAAATGTCAATACCAAACTAGGATAGTAAAAGTGTTCAATTGTCCAAAAAGAGATGGTAAGATAGAAAGCTGCAAAAGGTGTAAACCAACACTGCCACAAAGGTGTATAATAAAAGGATGAGTATCCTAACACATATGGACCAGGAGGATGGATTTACCAAATATATCTGAAATTGAGATTGAATTTTGATGGAAGTGAATTGGACAAAAGAGTATTGAAACTCTCCAAGCGTGTTACCAAAGAATCTAAAGGTGTAATTTTTCAACAAAGATGATCTCTAACTTATCGATGCCAAGAAAGACTGCTTTGTAAAATCAGAGAACACTAATTCAAGGGGTCTAAAAATAGGAACCTAAGGTACAAACAGGTTTCTAGCAGTAGAGTAAGTCACCTACTAAAATCTGGTCGACTAAGGAAAGGTTGAAAATTGCATAAACCAGACAGGCATCAAAAAGACTTTGTGTGATAGTTTCTAGGCTAACAGTATGATAATTTTTGACCAGGTGATATTTTGCAGTAAGTAGTGTGACAGTTTCCAGGCAGCCTGTGCGATACTTTCCAGGCAAGCAGTGCGATACTTTCTAGGAAAGTAGTGCAATAGTCTTCCAGTGATGAACTATCGCACGATAATTCTTAGTATAGTGTGCGATACAGTTTCAAGATCGTATGAATCTTGACCAGTGAGTGCTAAAAATATTAGTTTTAAGGGCAGTTTGGTCAAAATTTTAGTTTGAAGGTTGGATTTTTTGATTTCAAGCATAGTGACAATAGTAAATAGACAGGTTTGCAAACAGTAGGTGATCAAACATGTCATAAAACACTTGCAAAAGGGAAAAAGAAACCTTGCCAAGACAATCAATTTGTGATATCAAAGCAATAAAATCCTATGAATGCTACCATGATGTTTGATGTTTGAGAATTTTTACATGGGTAGATCATAGCGAGAACACTTCAAGCACTTATTAGCCTAAAAAGACAATGGCTCCATACTTAACAACTTGGCCCACACTTGATGCTCCATTTCCTCACACAAAGTGGTTGCCCACAATAGATATTGGCTTTGTCATGGAAGTGCCAATGACACAACCAAAGGAACACAGATGGTGAGTAATCTTGGGGTGATCTGGGTTAGTCCACTAGGATCAATCCTTGCACCAAGAAGCTAAGCAACAAAATAGGGTGGCTTCTATCTATGGTTCTTAATAAGGGCTTTTGTTTGTAATACCCCCCTTGCTCCCCAAAGGGACTCCTTACCTTGTGGCAAGTAACGGACCTCGCGGCCACAAAAGTACCTTAAGCATTCTTGCTCAACATTTTCTTCATGGTCACAGTCCCATGAGTACTCACATTAAGCGAAGACAAGTACTACGTCTACCAAGGTTTTGTGTCCTTGATAGCCTTGAGTTTATAGTGGGTCGGAATAGTTGGAAAAAAGCTTTTCCCCACTTGGGTCATTCCTCTTGATTGCTCAAGAGCAGGCCCACTAAAGGATTCTAAAAGCTAAACAAAGAGTGGTTCAACCTTTAAGTGTCAAGATTTCTATTTCACCTCAAGGGTGAAGAGCATAATCTCCTAGCTCAAAAATATCTCCCAAACACACCAAGAAAAGGTTCAATTACCCTCTTGCTTTCAAAATCTAAAGATGGGTCAAGATTTTCTAGTTCACCACAAGGGTGAAGAGCATACTTCTACCACCCAAAGATTTCTACAACAAGATATTAATTGCCTATGAAATGAAACAACTAGTAGATGCCACACCCAAAAGAAAACAATTAAACAAGCACTTGATTGGTTTTTATGCTTTGGGCAACCCTACAAAAACTATTAGTAGCCCTTGTGCATTTGGAGCTTTGACATGCATTCTTTTAAGAAAATAATCAAGCAATGAGAGCTCCTACGAGCACAACTTGTTAGCCCTACAAGGGTTAGCACATCAAAAACCAAATGAAATCTACAAATAGATCCCTATTCTACAACAACAAATTAGAAATCTAAATCAAAACTAAGTAAATCTTGCAAAGAAATGACAAAAATTGCTCACTACCAGGCCTGGGTGATATTTCTGTCAAAAAAAGGATTGTGCGATATTTCATTCTGTACTGGTGTGATATTATATCTCCGTGCGATAATTCCTGATACTTGCATGCGACAGAGAACAAAACAATAGTGTGACAGAGTCCGCCAAAGCATGAGATACTTTAACTGGTAAAATATCACACTGGTATATAATAAACTATCGTACGATATTGGAAAACTATCACACGATAATTCTGTTAGAAAAAAATAGAGAGCAAATATTGATGAAACAACAAGCAAATATTGATGAAAAAAATGATGGAAATGCATAAAATGAAGGACAAAACAAGAGTGTTCTGCCCTATGGTGGGCACCAAAAATGTACACACTAAATAGTGCACTTCTCTAAGTCATTAATTCCAAGGGAATCCATGAATGGGAAACCTTGAGAAAGCGACCTAGAGCTCCCTAGGCATGGAGGCACAAGGATGTTGATGGTGCTCTCAGCTAGAGCTATTGAAGCATGCAACCTTGCTAGTAAAACACACAATGGGAGATTCAAAGAGACAAGGGAAAGAATGCCAATATCCTCAAGAATAAAAAATGAAGATGCAATGCAATGCAACTATGCTAAGAATGAAGATGCAAGATAAACTAGGAAAGGAAAGATAGAAGTATTACAAACCCTTGCTAATTAAGCTATGTGAGCTAATCTAGAGCATACAAGAAACTAAGCTAGATGCATGAAATATATAATGCAAGAATGAAACTAGAATGCAATAAATGATCTCCAAAAGCTCTAAAGTCTCCAAGAAATCCTACAACATAAGATTAGCATAAAAAGTTGGGATCTAAGAATGAGAAAAGAGCTCTCCTTTTAAAGGAATTGAAAAGGAATGGACCATGGAGATTAAGAGGCAAAATATTTAATCAAGGGTGGAGCTTAAAAGAGGAGCAATCCATGTGCACAAATATCCTCCAATGAGAAAATAAAAGTTGACTTTTGTGTCCATATGAGACAAAAAGTGTTTTTCTTCTTTTTATAAAATAAGAATAATGCTTTATTTGTGCAACTTAGGATAAGAGGAAAAGTGAGAGCTTTTTATTTAATAAAAGGGGAGGAAATTCCTTTTAAATAAATAAAGACTTTAGGATAAAATGGTTAGCTCAAGGTAAATAATCAAATAAATGATAAAATAGGATTTGATCAAGGAAATTGATATAATTGATAAATGTTTGATTTTTGAAAATATTGATTCAGGAATTTGATAAATTACTGAATGGGGGCCCAAAGTCTAGGTGACCATTTTAGGGTGCATACAATATATAATTCCATTTGGTGTAATCATAGATGAAGGATCCATTTAAGGATTAGCCAACTAATACAACCAAATACACAAACACTTAAAGGAACTCTTATAAAATGAATAAACAATAATGTGATGTCACATGATACATTGAAATATATCATTGTAGGATAACAACACAAGACATTAACCTTTAAAAATATATGGGCACAAATACACACAAATTATAGATTCCTCAAATGATATCACAATTTCCTTAAAGATACTACCAATCTTCCTCAAGCCTATCAATATGAATCTTTTGGGATAGAACTAAAGCTAACTCTATTGCAATAATCAAGTATAATCTATAATGAATGCTACCTCCAACAAATATGATTCCTATTTATATAGTGATTCATATCCCTTATGGATTTAAGATGACATAAAAACTAATACCAAGTGTAACATGCAATCACTTTGTAATAAAGGGAACCTTTTGAAATGAATGTTGTTTGGATTTACAATCCAAATAATTTTTAACAATTAATTGTTATAACATAAGCTTGATTAATACATACGCTAGATATGTATAAATTGTAAATCATCCCTTTTACTATTACTATTGGCTTATCCCACATGCTTGGGAAATAATGGTTCCTTTAGCTAGAATTAGCATAAGTAAATATTTCGATAGTAAAATGATTCATCTATGAATTGTATTATATCAAGAATTGCTCCATGAGATTACACCCTTAAAGAAGGAAAGGAAACCTTTATCTATCATTTCAAGACAATATTATTCGTGTGTTTCCATCTACAACATTAGTATCAAATCTCTTTGTGGCCATGGTGTATTGCAACATGTTCTATATAGGCCTTACACAATTATCCACTATATTCTTTCTCACCCTCTTGCGATATTGATGATTAAAAGGGGCTATAAATGTAGTAGCACTAAGATTTTGCCCTATTTTTTCAATTAGTTTTCAATTCTTGAACATAAAAATGTCCCGCAACTTACCATTAGGTACATTCACATCTCTAATTTCATCTACCTTACAACTATGATTATTACCAAATTGAAGAGGACTATTAGATGTATAGGGTCTGATATAATCAAATACCTCCTTATGTGAAGTAATGTTGAGAATAACTTGAATTAATAACTCATGCAAAATGATTTGAAGCATTATAACTACAAGTAAAAACACGTCTAGATTAATTTGCATTATTATTAAGCTTTGTTGGATATTTTCATTCCTCGAATAATTCATCTTAAACTGTATTGATCCCTATAGCATTAACAAAAACTCATCTTCTCTAAGCTTGAATTGCTCTGCTTAAATGCATAGATAGAGGTGGAATTGAAACCAGCAAAACAAAACTACCATTATATAAGATTGCAAAATGATTTTTTGGTTACCTCCCACATGATCATGGAGTCCTGATTGGGTCTTTTTTCCCCCTTGTTGAGAGTGCATACATGCAATGCTATTGGCACCACTGGTGCACATTCTGCCTTGCAAACATGCAAGTTTCTCATCATTCCTGCTCTCCCTAGCCAAAAAATCAACAATTTCATTATTATTAATTTAAAAAACTAATAATCTAATGTTTTTATCAAAAAATAAAAGGAAATTTTGAACCAAAATTAGATTGACATAATTTTAAATTTTTAAAGAAAAAGGTGACTAGTTAAAAAAATAGGTCATAAACAACAATTAGAGAAAAAGTAAATTTTGTAGGCATGTAAAATTATCCTATTTAAAATTTAATATTTAATATTATTTTAAATAACATCAAAATTTGTTATTATTATATTTTAAAAAAATTATTACTAATAATTATATTTTTAAAAACTCTATAAAATATTAATTAACAAACTCAAAACAACTTCAATAATAACTAAAAAATTTATATAAATTCATGTTTTTCTTTTACCATATTTTTTTTAATTTTTAACTTTTTTGAGTTTGATTTCATTCATAGTTTTTTTTTTAAGTTAAGATATAAACTTTAGAAATTTTTCATATAGTTTATTTTGATTTTAAATTTAAATTTGAAATATCATTTTAATTTATCAAACTTAACTTATTTAAAAATTCAATTATAATTATATCTAATTTTGTAATAAAAACTATTTATTAGTATTGGATTTACTTTTTAAATTTATGTTATTATTGTTTGTAATATCAATATTTTATTTTCTTTAACTTTAAAATTTTTTAGTTGAGATGATAAATATAATTTTATTAACTATTTTAAATATACTATTATAAAATAAAATTATATAATATAAGTATGTGTCACGCCCCGCAAGGGAACCGGGGAAGAGAACAAAGATTCTCTTTGTAAAAGAAAACCTAAGTAATGATTTATGAAATATTTTGAATTTTTAAAAGAATTATGTGAACAAAACTTAAACTTAGATTCCTCCCAAGGTTCCCTACCATTTTACGAACAATTCATTTCAGTCCATTAGGTATACTAACAACAAGATTTACTTCTAAAAGAAAACAACTTCATATCATTTGAAGATTCTTTATAAAGAAATGCAAAGTACTCTCATTTCAATTTTCCATTTAAATCCTTCTATTTTCCTAAGTATCCTTTATGAACAATACAACAATTACCACATTAATACCATATAATAGAATCATCTAAACATTTGATACATTGCAAATATTACATTTGTTTTTCAATAGCTTTTCACTTAAACAACAATAATGAGAAACATATTACTTTACTTGAAATGTTACAAAATCCTTTTCTTTTCCGACATACATCTTATACATAAAGTTCATGTTTTCCCTTTTCTTTTTTCCTAAGTCTACCCATTCCAAATACATCATTTTGAAATACATTAATGATTACATTACATTCATCTCCTCTTGGGAGGTAACAATACGTTTACATCATGAAAAATAAATACAAGTCTTCATTCTTCCAAACTAGAACACTATGAAAGCATGAATCCATAAGCACTACATCCACAAAAGATACCTCGATAAAAATATTTACCACCCAACCACGTGGATACCAAAAGGCCCACTCCCCCATGCTAGGAGATAAACACCAAGGTCCACAAAGAAGGGATATCTAGGCCATACCTAGGGTTGGGTAACCTTTCCCAAATAGCAAATAGAAAGAAGATCAAAGTAAAAATCTTTTCCCAAAGGTTCTAAGGCTTGGTAGAAACTCTAAGCAACAACCTAAGTGAGTGTCATCGCATAGCCCTCACCCCTTGGGTTGTCCTGGTACTAGCCACTTTGAGTCCTGACCCCCAAGAAGGCACATGCAGAATCGAATGCCTTTCGTACAGACAAGTGTCATTCGATCGTACCTACACATAGGAACCTTCTCCCACTCCCATCCATAGCCTTTACTAGCACTAATGGCATGGGAAAGGCACATATTAATCTTTTTAGTGTTTGAACCCATTCCCATAAGTTTTAATTAAATTATCACTTGTTAAATAACTCTTCAGTTGGTTATTCTAGTTCTAGCCACTTAGGGCCCTGACCCCGCACTAAGAGCCACTCACTTGGTGTTGTTAGGTTTTCTACCCTTAACCCAAACATCACAAATACATCATACATGTAGTAAAAACACATCATAAACAAATTTGAGAAATGCATCAAAGAATAGAAAATAATAAGATAGTTTAGGGATGTTAAGGAAAATTAGGAACGTTTAGGGAGGGCTAGAATGGTCTTGATCCTCCTAGACAATCCTAAACCCTAATCATGCTTCCTACACATCCTAACCCTATTTAAGAATCTAAATGCACCATATAACCTCCATCAAATAGGTAATGAACTTATATAGTTTATACACAAATTTCATGTAGTTTATACAAAATTCCCTATAGTTTATACAAAATTCCATATGCTTGAAATTTAAACAAATCTAAATTTTTTTAAAGAAATCTCAAAAATTAGAAGTTGCATCTTAACTCCTATGAAGCTGAAACCTATCTCAATCATCCTGAAAGGTACCTAATTTCTTTATACAAGTATAACATAAAGTATAAGAAATTAAATTTCTTATACTTAAATCTTATACTTGTATAAATAATCTAAATGTTATATTATGTTGTGCTTCTACATAAAACTAATTACAAAAACCACGCGCATTGCATAATGAAATAAAACTAATTACAAATACCACGCACATTCATTAAGAAAATTAAGTATAACTAGCACACATTGATTAAGAAAATTAAAATATAAATACAACATATAAGGCTTTATCACAGAAAATTTAATATCAATAACCCTAACTCAGGACTGGCATAGTTCAATAGTATATCAAAAATGACAGGCATAATCATATTATATTTCGGCTGGCATAAAACAATAATGTATAAATGGATGACAGAATACAAAGATAACAACCGTGGGTATAATGATATTATATTTCGGCTGGTAGAAAACAATACTTTATAAATGGCTCACAAAATATAGTAATATATAAACTGCTTATAGACTACAATAGTATATAAACGGCTCACAAAAATACAATAATGCATAAACATTAGATGGCTCATAGAATACAATAATATAGCATATTCATTTTGCAGCATAAGGATACAAACAAAACATATATTGAAACATTCAAACAGATCTAAACATAAACATACATAATAGAAAAGAGAATTATCTCTCAAAATGGATTCCAACCTGGAGTCCTGCAGGAATTGGTTGATGAAGGAGAATCCAATCCTCTAAATCTCTTCCAGCACTCCTTCAAATCCTTCTGGATGCAACCTCCAGCCTCTACCCGAAACAACCAAATGCCAAACTAAGGGAATAATGAAATTCTCCCTTCACAAAATATCATTTTTTTTTCTACAAGCATAATACTTCTCTTATTATTATTTCTTCTCCAATCAATTCCCCTCATACAGGAAGTATTTCCTATATATAGATTGGAGGAGGTGGTTGCACGGGTAATCCAACTGGTGCAACCATCCCAACCATCCATCCATTAATAGTTAGGCTTAAATAATATTATTAAAGCCTTTCCCGGAAGAGATATAACTATACTTATCTATTACCATAATCTAATTTATGTTTCCTTTATTTAAGGAAGGTAATAGTAATTATTATTTATAACACATTTACCATACCATTAACTTATTTAATTAGTTATTAATATAGCGTGATAATTACTTACTCACCAATATTTATATAAATATATGCATGCATATGCAGATGTGTGCACCCATATGCCTATGCATACATATATTATTATTATTATAAATATTATTGCAAACATAATATTATTATTATAAAACATATTATTTATTCATACACTAATCCATATTCTTTACAAACTATAATAGTGATATATAAGATGGAACATACCACTATTATTAAAACATTTATTATTATTATTGCCATAGGCATTTTATTATTATAAATATTATAAAATAATATCATAGAATCCTTTATTATTATTGATATTAAAATCACAAGATTTGATCACATACCAACTTATTCCTAACAAGATACACTAGTACATAAGTAGCTACTAATAAAGATAAATTACTAAATCATACCCTCAAATGAATAATAATTCACATCAATAATCTACTAACAAAATTGAACATACCATGAAGACAATTAGAGCTACCATACTCAAAACCTCATTCTCAATGAATGCAAAGTACAAGAAACCAGCTATAAGATCCACAAAACCAACAAACTAAGAGAACACATAATACATCCACACAAGGGATTGACTCAGGAACTCCCCACCTAAGGATAAAAGGATCAGAGGTAGAATTTCTTCCTGTGGAACCTGGTGATATCTCTGTAACCACAGCAATGATCAAGGATTTTGAGGGATTTCTCAGACCTATGAAGCCAGGTGGAGATGATACCTAGTACCTGCACTCCTGCATCACCAAGAAGAGATACATATGGATATACATACAAATCAGGATCGATACATCATGTGGACCTCAACTAAGTGAGTAACTACGACTTCATCCTGAGTCATGAAAACACATCAGACACATATTCATGAAACATAAAACATCATGATAATGGTTAGATTCAAATCCTTGGGTTAGATCCATAAAACATATAAAAATAGATGATTTTCTAATCTCATAACATATAAATGATAACCATAAATGAGCATATCAATCATCTGATAAACATATCATCACCCACAAAACATAAATGTAAATGTATAGCTCTAACCATCATAATAGAATGTCCAGATCAGAAAGTCCAAGTATCACCATAAGAGAGGGTATTACAGTATGTTTCATTTAAAAAATTTAAAATCATCAATATTTCAGAGTCTGTGAGAGACGTGCAAGACCATTGAATGTCATATATTTCTTTTATTATTTTCCACTCATTTTTTAACGTGTCCCAAGTAAAAGACCTTTCTCCAAGGGCAATGGATATTTGTATGAAAACCATTTCCTGTACGTATTTTGTGACCACCATTTTCCTCAAATGGATTTGCTCCAACTTTCACCTCAAAATCATACATTCATTTTTTGGGACTTGCACTTCTCTCTGAAGGGCAAATTAAATGTGCAAGCATTATTTTTTTAACCTCCTATATTGACATTTAGGTTGGTTTTTCAAAAGTTTAATACTTATTATATTTATTTTTATAATTTAGGTGGATTTTAGATTTTATATTAGAGTATAATTATATAAGTTAAATTATCTTATATTTATTTATATTATTTTTAAAAAATAATTAATATTTAAAATAATAGTAAATAAATGAAAGATACTCAATTATTTTATTCATGTATCTAGAATTAATTTATAGAATTTTAAAAATAATAATATAGATGTTTATCTCTCTATCTATCTATCTACCCCTCTCTTTCTTGGTCTCTCCCTCTCCTCTCCATATCCAGCTCCATATTCATCTTCCCTTATATCTCTTTCCCCTATCTTGATCTCCTCACACATCCCTCTCTCCCCTGCTTTGATATCTCTACCTTTTTCTATTATTATCTCTTTGTCTCTCTTTATTGCAAACATAACATGGGTCTACTAGAAATGAAGCTATGAACTTTCCAAATTAGATCTCATGTATTGCACAAATGTATGTGATTGCTAGTATTGACCTTCCATACCTCTTTTGCGTATCCATTGCACACTAAGGTGCAATTACTAGTTGTAATAAAATTTAAAATCAAAATAGTGGTTATTATAAGACTTGAAATTTTGATTATGATTCTTAGACATAAAAACATGGTCACTAGTTTTAAGAGTACCAAATTGAACCAACTTTGTGAATATTAGTAATAAACTATTGAATGAAATTGTCTAGGAAGGCATTTCTTAAAAATAATATGAATTAATATAAGATCTGAAAGTTGAACTCCTAAACCATTCAATTGATTATTAAGAGAATCAAATTTTAATAAAAAATTATTCATAGTTTTGACTACATTCAATATAGACATGATTGCAAAATACACTTGAACAAGAATAAATAAACTAGAAAAAAAATACTCCAATTATTTATTTATTTATTTCTTTTTTTCCTAAATGTAAAAATATGCACTTTTCTTTTTTAAAACTTTAATAAATAAATAAAAAATACTCTAAAACCAATTATTATAAATTTTCTTTTTGAAAAAAAGCTTAATACAAACTTGATTAAATTTTACTAAAAACTTATTTTAAAAAACTTTCCTTTAAACTAAATAACAAACATTTATATTAAAAACACTTATAGTGAGAAAGGCTTAGGAAAAAAACTATCTTGAAGATTTAAAAAAAAATTAAAGTAGCTCACCTTTATTCAAACTTTATTCTAGCAAACTATGATTACCTTTAAACTAAAAAAATTATATTAAAAAAATAAAAAATGGACAGCCCTAACAATAGGTGCTAAAAGAAAGAAATAAGCATTACATAAATTTTAATGTAGTTGAGAAGCCGAGGTGGTGATATAGGTTGAGCACAAGAACAACATTGAAATATTAAAATGAACAATATAATAGATATTGATATATTGAAATATATTAGGAACAATAATAGAAATACAAAAAGGAGATGGTTTAGATTTTTAAATTGAATATAAGTTAAAAAATTATTAGAGAAATTAAACTTCTTTTAACAAGACTCTGTAATAATATTTTTTATGAAATACAAAAAACTAATGAGCATAATATCTAGAGAGATTTATATATACTAGAGAGTTTTGTAATTATAAAATGTTATTGTGGAAACGAAAAAAATTCGTTGAGTTTTTTTTAATTTAGACTTTGAATGCAAATCTAATACAAATTTAAATAAAATTATTCTGAAATTTGAAATTCGAAACAACAGTTAAAAATCTTTACACAACTAGAACAAAAAATAAATGAAATATTCTAAGCTAAAGAAATTATTTTATTTCTTCAAAGGCTTCCTCCAAGGTGAGTGCTCTAGAAAATGGAAAAATCATTCAATAATTAAGCTAAAAAATGGATTAGTAGATATCATGAAAGGAAAAATACATGAAATGCTAGAATGAACTTGTGTAGGGGTAAAATATCAAATTTGCAAATCCTACAACAAGACTAATAAATCCAACCACAAAATATCCAACTTGTTACACAAATTAAACACCTACTCAAGAGAGATAAATATGAAAATCATGCACAAATAAACAAGTAATCAACATAAATTCATGCACATAATTCACCAATGCTTCTCTCTTGTCTCTCTCCTTATGCAATGTTGGCTCTCAGATTTGCTCAAAATATGAGCACAAGAACTCAAGAATTGTGGTTGTAAACAAATGAAGAATCACCTTTATTTTATAGATTTCTAGACTTCAATGAATGGTTCATATTTTAAAAGATGTTAACTAATAATGAATGACTAGGATTAATCAAGACTTGATTGATTGGAAAAATGATTGAGATAGATTGTGTAATGCCCCGCCAACGAACCCGAGAGAATTTAACCTAAAACATGTCACTAAGTTTATAGAATAATGTTTTCTTAAGTGTTTACAAATAATGATGATAACAATGTGGAATCAATACAATCATAAAATATAAACAAGTATATAAGTACAACTCAAATACAATTAACAATCCTCAAGGGTCCCATGACATAGAATTACATATAGTAAATTAAATATTTTAGATTTAAGAATAATTACAATTATCTCATATTACAAAATAATAACAAGTGCATCCAATACCATAAGGTATAAATACAATGAAACAACATCCTCTGCACAAGTTGCAAGGTATATCCCAATAACCAAATACCAAGTATGTTACAATATCTACAACTCTGAAGCACTGATACAAGATAGATTTATAAAAATCAAAGGATAGGCATGAACAAGCCTCCAATGAAGAATAAGAAGGTAAAAAAAATAATCATCCTCCAACACTGCTACAGGAATGTTAGAATCTCAAATGGTAAAAGAAAAAACTACCACCCGACCTTGTGGAACCAAAGGTCCACTCCCATCGTGTTGAGGAGATAACAAAAAAATTCTACTTTTGGATAGAAAACTCAATCAATACAACTAAGAAAAGGCTCCTAAAGGCTTTCTAACTCAAAAGGTACCACCAACTAAAGATAAAGAAAATATAATAAACATCAAAATACCAACATGTACCAAAACACCAAATAATAAAACATCAAATAAATACCAATCACCAATTACTAAAATACCAAAAAAAACCACTAGGCAATACTAAAATAACAAAGACACTCAACTGCTGTGATGAAATCTCTCATTGCTACCTCGCATCTTGGTGTCGCTCTGCCTGCGGCTACTGTGTTTAGGGCTCTTGTGCCCTGTGCTAGTAGTGTGACTACTTTGGCAGCAAAACTTCTTGCCCCTACTGATGATTCCTCGGCCGTGCCCTTGTCATTATTGAAGGGTGTTACCTACAGATTTTGTGTAATTATTGTAGGCTTCCTTTTCCCAAAATCACCCTAGAATTTTATAAGGTGTTATTTATTTTTGTTTACCTTTGCACAAACACCTTGTCGGTTGAACTTGAACCATCGATCTCAAGTAGTTCAATGTTCAACGTTCAATAACATTCGCCGGTATGGTTTCATTTTCATTGGCAAGTCTAACGGCATTTCCACTTTGCATCGCGTGCTTATCTCTTGAACCGTGAATATTGAACTAAGTTTGGTTCAAACTTCTGAGTTCAATGGTCTTTATTGTCTCGCAAAGCTCTTCGCTATTTTTCTTTATGGCTTAACTTTTGCCCTTTTATTTTGATTAAATCATACCGACGAATAGTCCCTCATCATGTATGTTGACCATGAATTATGAATTCTCATAATTCTAGGTTCGGAGTTCAATGTTGGCCCGTAATTTGAAAAAGGTAAAAATGACATGACACATGTGACAGCTGGCACTTCATTACGTTATTGGCACGTGTTGAAAGTGCGTGATTAATTGATGTGACTTTAAATTGTCATTTCAAGTAAGGGGAAAGTATAGTAAGTAATGATACATATGCCGCAAGACATTCAATAATCATTAATTCAAAAGTTGTGCACCATTAATTCAGCTTGCGCCGAATCTCTCAGATATTTGTAAACTACTTGCAATAAATATCAAGAGTCCAGCCATATTTTCTCATAATGCTAAGAAGATTTCATGCCGCAGCTATCAGGGAAGGTATTCTCCTCTCATCTCAGAGCTCCGTCATTCGCATAAAACCAGGTGAGCCCTTCTGCTAGCTTCATCCTTCTTTGCAGTATTACTTTAAGGTGCATTTCTATGTCAGCTTGCTATTTTCTCCTGTTAAAATTTCTAAATTTGAAAGCCTAAGATGAAGGACCCCGTGCCCAATTTCGGAAATACTTCCCCATTATTATGTTCCCTGCCTAATTGTGAAGATACCCATATAAAAAACCAGCATGCATACTACTGGCATGATTGGATGTACTTTTATATTCAAGTGACTTTGGGTGGAGAACAACACATAGATTGGGCTGAGACAATAGCAGATGAAATCAACCACCAATTGGCTAATTTCCTTACCGGTCACGACTTTTATATGTCCTTGTATTTGTTCTATATTTTAGCCTGCACCCGTGAATGGAAGGGTTTATTCCATGAACAACCTGTTCCTAATATGAAAATCTATGATTATTACCCCCACCTTCAGAAGGAATTTTATATGGTCAATTTCCTTAAAGTAAATGGTGATTTTTTCAGGAAATTGACACATGAGCTCCAGGGGAATACTGAACAGCGAATGTCTGAGGAAGCCAAGTCTTTTGTGAATATTTATGGAAGTTTCTTCATTCAATTCAGGAGATTTACATACTTGAGAGTAGGTGGTTTTGAAGGAGAACCATTTAAACTACCCCGTTATGCTTTTGATAGCCTGGTAATTGCTGAGGTATCCTGTTAATTAGCTTACATGCACAAAGGAGTCAAGAAGAGAAAAGGTAGAGCTAAGTCTTATTTCCCAGATGAATTGGGATATTTTACCTGTAAAACATCTTCTGATGCACTAAACTTGGAGCATGAACTTAGAAAGTTGAATATGAAAACATTTGCATTGAGGAAAGACTTTGATAATAGAGGTTTTGTAGCTAAACACTTCAGTTTTCCTTCGGAGTTTCAGCATATCTCAAAAATGGAAGATTACTGCGAAGGTTGTGATGATGATTTCAAAGTGCGGAGAAGAATGTGGTCTAGATTCACTCTAGGGTAGATTATTGCATTTAATATTCAGGTTGCTATTTTTGCCATAGATGAAGATGATGGTACCGAAATCATTAATGACTAGTTTGAAACTAGGGTCAGAGGCACTCCACTTCCTAAAATTGATTGGAGTGTTGAGGAGAGGGAAAGTTTAACAATTAAGACTCTCAGTGTAGTAAAAAGAAGTAAGAAATGGATTAATAGTAAAAGACTCCCTCCTTCAAAAAGACATAATCCTAGAAGAGTTGCTCATGCTAAAAATGCTGCTGATAAACCCACGACCACTGCTAATAAAGTTGTTTCCTTTGTAGGTACTAGGTCTAAGAAAAGTTCCCCTGTTAATCCAGCAATTAAAGTTACCCCTGTTTCCTCATCAGTAAGAAGAACCCCAAGAAGTAAGGTTGACAAGGAAGTTGAAGAGGTTGTGAAGGACAGTGAAGTAATAGACCTTGAAGGTATGGATTCCCACATGGCTGAGCAAGTTGATTTGAGTAATGTTGAGGAGGAAATGATGACCTCGGAACATGCTAAGGCAGCTTTAGAAAAGCTTTCAGCAAGTATAACAAATGATGCTTTACAGACACCCTCTGTAGCCCTTAGTTGGTTAGGGACTTCTATTTCAAATAAGAAATGAAATGTTTTACTAATTACTCTTCCTGTGGAAGACATGGTGAGCAAATGTTTGGGGGCTTCTATGAAACCCAAAAGAATCAAGATGGAGTCCATGATTGAAGTAGATGAAAAGACTGGGAGATGGACAGTGGAAAGGGATTTTCCCAAAACTAAAAAGAATGTTTCAGAGGCTATAGTTGATGACTATATCATAGAGAAAATAGATCTTGGGATTGCCAGTAGGGCTGCAGATGCTAAACACTTAGAAACTTCCACAAGAAATATTTTGCACAGGACTTTTAAAGATGAGAAGGATAAAAAAGATTTGAAGGCAATGATACAGAGACTGTCAGAATTCATTCAAGCTATTCAAGAACCTAGCCCACTTCCCCTTACTCAAGTTCCTCATACTTTTGACCCCCACTCACGTGAAGTTCATAAAACATTGGATCAAATTCAGCGGAATAAAATGATTGCTGAAGTTTTCAACAAATGGATTGTGAGCATGATACAACGAGGGGGAAATTATGTCACTCAACTAATTGAAACTCATGGGGATGTCACATAGGTTATTTCAGAACTGCTAGCCGAATTATCAGAGTGGAGGAAAGAGAGGAAGAAATGGGGTGGCATTGCTGATCAACTTACATAGATTAGCTATTATGGCATGATGACATTTCTTGCAGAAAAACCAGTTCCAAGTTTAAATGAAGAGGTCCTATACATTGTTGTGAAAGGTATAGAATGGAGAAATTCAATCATCAAGGATAGTTGTGATGGAGTGACCTGTCTCCTAACTAATTTAAAAGGCCTTATTGATATCATGCAAAAAGACCTAAAATGTTTAAATATTGTATTGATTGATGAGGAAACTCAGAACATGAAGAAGGCAGACAAAATAACTTAGGAATGGGAAGCGGGGATAGCTATGATCAAAGATAGTAAAGAAATAACAATAGAAGATCTGACTTTCATGGTGAATACTGAAGCTATGCTCATTACTAGTGTGGATCACCTAGAGTCTCACAAGGGAAGCCTAGGACAAATTTGCAAAGACAGGAAGGTACTTGCACAGCGGATCACCCTCATTGGTTTTCCATATCATGCCACGATCATTGGTGCATCCATTGCACAAGAGGAGTGGAAGAAAGCACGCACATCTAGGGCCTCACCAAACTGATTCTTGATCATCCAGCTCAGCTGAAGATAATGGATTTCCTTGGAAATCATTTGCTTAGGGTGTTAGTTTTCAGTTCCTTTCTAGTTTTCATGCAAAGTAGTTATGTTTTATCCGAAACTCTGGGAGTTTCATTGACATTCTTAATTTTTGATAAGTTGTACCAGATGGCTATATAAGGCCATGAAAATTTTTTGAAAGGAGTTAGTTTTTGGAAGAAAGTAATAGAATAATATAGCTTAGAGTTAAAGTTTCCTACAAAAACTTGATTTGAAAAGACCTTTCTACCAGTGAATGAAAAACTTATTTGATATAAATCTATTGGTTTATGTTTATGAGTGGGCTTCTGTTGGAGTATTATTTAGTGGATGAAATCTTTTCTTGAATTAAGTTGTGTTATTTTATTTTGTTAATCAGAGTTAGATAAAAGTTTAAAGCTATGGTTTTTATTAGTTCAAACCGGTGAGCTTTATAGTGATATCTTGTTACTGATCATAAGTGATCGAATCATATTGATGAAAGATTGCTCATAGCCTTAGTAACTTTCTAGTTAAAAGTTAAATATTTGCAGTAATGCATGGTTTGGTAAAATATATTCATTGAAGATATTATTGGGAGCTGTACCATAATTTAGAGAATTAAACATTTGAAGTTTAATTCATTTGTTAGTAAAGATTTGAAATTTTGTAAAGGGTGGTAGAGCAAATTAAGATCAAGAATAGAAAAGACAAATTTATTTACTAACAGTTTTTGGTGACTCTACTGGGGAAGGAATAGAAAGCTAGTGTCTTTGCTTGACTCGAATGAGTAATTATGGTTTTACCTGTTGATAGACTACCTGGCAGAGTTGAACTTTCCCCAGTCTTGCGACTGGGCTTAGATTTTCATGACACTTAGGAGAACATTGTTGCAGACTTAAATAATTTGGCCTAGAAAGTAAAAACAAGTAACGAACAATATCAATAGGTTCAGTTAGTACTAGAAGAAGAGGAAGAGATTGGTGAATGGTTAAGAGGTCTCCCCATAGCCCAAGAAGCTGCAATAGTTAATAGAGCGATTCAGAGACCATAAAGATTGCTAAGCTGGAGTCTAGACCTTACACCAGGTCACAACGAGAGGCAGGTATTTTTGATGAGGTTTTTGAAGAGCTGAGAAATCTTGAGACCACAAGAGTTCGTCCCTCAAAGAAAAAGGTTCATAGTAGACCCCCGTCTCCTCCTAAAGAATCTTTCTGTTCATCCCCTAAGACTTGTGATTGGCAAGCTTTAACTTTATCAGGTATACAAGCCCCTCCTTTATTGCCTATTTTTCCAATAGTCATTATGGCCCAACCATGGGGTAATGCAGTAGGCCCACTAGCTCTGGCAGCTCATCATGCTTTGCCTAAAGGTGCTAAAGATGTTCTCCTGAGGTTTTCTGGTGATGGTAAAGTAGCTGTGGAAGAACATTACAATTCCTTTAATGTAGCCATAGGTATCTTAGGTGTACAAGAAGAAGATGTAGCAGTCTGACTTTTTGTTCAAACCTTAATAGACGGAGCAGTAGATTGGTTTGGACACCTTCCTGCAGCATCTATAACTGACTAGAATTCTATGAAAGTTGCATTTGAAGCTCATTTCAAAAGTGTAGATGATGAACATTCTCTGCTAGCTCAACTCACGCAAAGGAAAAAGGAGATCCATGAACCTATGAGAGATTATGTGGCTTGATACAATAAAGTCATTCATAAGATCCCTACAGCAAAAAGGCCAACTCCTGAAAATCAGCAGTGTTTCTTCATAAATTCAATGCCCCCAGATATTGGTTTCCATTTAAGGAGGAATAGACCAGTGGACTTGACAGCTGGTCAACAATAGGCTACCAAGTTAGAAGATGACCTCATCATGGCAAGAAAGTGGAGAAAGGATGTCCAAGTACCTAATAATCAAAACATGTCTTCCTCTGATCCAATGTTGCAAAGATTGATGAATGATGTAATCACTCTCAAAAGGAAGCTTCCCAAAGGTAATGCAAACTTTCCCCCTTTGTATAGAGATATATCCAGAGTACAATTGAACAAGTTGGACGTAGCAATAGGACTCTAGCCTTACCTCCAATTGATAAGAATCAAACTGAAGCTCCTCCTAGGTGGGCCAATATGTGCACCTTTCACCTAACAGATGATCATGATGGGGCTTTATGTCCAGAAATGATCCGATCAATGTAGATGCATGTAAATCAAGAATTGACAAAGGAATCATTTGATGATGAAGGAAATCCTCAGTTGCCTGGCGACTCCAGAAATTTTTATGTAGAATATGAATCCAACTTTGAATGAGGAAGTATTCTGGTAACATTACAGGACCCTGCATGCATTGTGATGACAAGAGGCTACTACAATTCTCAGGTAGCTGATGCCCCATCCACATTGCAATGTTGGGAAAGAGGTAAAGAGTTTTCACAAAAGACTCCAAATCTTAAAAATTCTTTTTCTAAAGAGGATGATTTAACAAAGAAAAATAGTTCTACTCCTTTTGATATTATTGATTTTTGTGAAACCTCAAAGATTCAAGTTACCCCTACCGAATATCTAAGAATGAATCCTAAGGAATTAGATAGACTAGTTAAGCATGTTAAGTCTACTCAGCCCCCTGCTGATCGTCCAGACAATGATACGACCAATGCTGCATTTGTTAAAAAGACCTATACAGAAAATCAATCAACCGAGAGCAAAGATTCTCAGGAAGGAAAAGATCATGTACAAGAAAAAACTCCCAAATTAGGTGTTAAGCCTGAGCCATTTTACCTATCCTTGTTTATCCATTGATTCAAGTTAAATAATTGTGTAATCGATTCAGGAGCCTCAGACAATATCATGCCAGCCTCAGTAGCTAAAGCTTTAGATCTTCTACTCACTGCAACTTTTGGTGAATGCTATGCCTTAGATGCCAAGTAGGTTCCTTTAGTTGGACAAATTAAAGATGCCCAAGTAGCCTTAGCAGCGTATCCTAGTAAAAAGATCAAGTTGACTATTCTTGTGGTAGATATTCCTGCGAGTTATGGCATGCTTCTTAGCAAGACTTTCTATCGAGATCTTGGAGGGGAGATAAAAATTGATTGGTCTCAGGCAATAATTCTATTCAGAGAGAAAAGAGTGGTGTTGCAGCTAGAAGGAAAATCAAAATACATGATTTTCCCATTTGAGGATCCCAAGGCTCAAGTGCTTTATCAAGAGTCTGAATTTGGCAATTATATGATTTCCTCAACATCTGGCCTTAACAGTGAAGAAAACATTAATAATTCAAATGGTCTATGGATTTTGGAGTTTGATGGAAGTTGTGCAGTGGTGGGATTAGGAGCAGGCATTGTATTAATATTTCTGGGAGGAGAATTGTTTCCTTGAGCATTCAAGCTTGATTTTGATAACACCAACAATACTATAGAATATGAATCTCTTCTGCTAGGTATTGAAGAGGCGAAGAAGATGGGAATCAAAATGCTTAAAGCCAAAGGAGATGCAAAGTTGGTGGTTAGGCAAGTATGTGGGATGTATTCAGCTAAAAATGAGAGGCTCAAACATTATAGGAATCGAGTTTGGGATGAGATAGAAGAATTTGAAGCCTTCTCCATAGAAGCCATTCCTCGAGAGTTAAATAGTAGAGCTGATTCACTGGCCATCTCTTCGTCCCTATTGCTGCCACCTACAAACTTCAAGCAGACTTTGTATAAAATTGAGATAGTCCATAGGCCAAAAGTACCGGATAACGCTGATCGTTGGTAGGTGTTCCAGGATGATAAACAAATACATAAATTTTTGCAACTAGATGAAGTGTTTAGTACAACCTATTTTGAGGGATCTTCATCAACTTGTGATGAGTTTTGCCCAGGAGAAGTGACAAAAGAAGGGATTTTTCAATTGAAAGGAAATTGTATTCCTAAGGGCCTAGTCTCTCTGGAAAGACAATTTGATAGGTATGATGCTCTGAGTCATGAAGTATCTCCCAAAGAGGAGAAGAATCCAAATGATCATGAAAAGATAAACATAGGAGAAATAGAGGAAGAACCCAAATGTATTAATTTGGGAAAGTGTTGTTCTCCAGATGAAAAATGAAGATTTATAAGTTTATTGAAAGAATACAAAGACACATTCACTTGGTCCTATCATGATTTGAAGAATTTTAAAGGTGGAAAATTTCAGCACCAAATACCCCTCAAACTAGGGACTACACCCTTCAAACAAAAACTAAGAAATTACAATCCAAAGGTTTCTGAAGAAATTCAAAAGGAAGTTGAAAAAATGCTACAAGCTCACATTATCTACTCGATTCATCATTCTACATGGATTGCAAACATAGTTCCTGTCAGGAAGAAAAATAGAGAGATAAGGATCTGTGTAGACTTTCGAAACCTGAATCAACGTAGCCTTAAAGATAACTATGGTCTTCTTGTTATGGATCATATCTTACAAATCGTGGCTGGCTCGGAAATGATGTCTATGCTTGATGGATTTTCTAGTTACAACCAGATAAAGGTGCATGACCAGGATGAGCACAAAATAGCCTTTACTACTCTGTGGGGAACATATGCCTACAATAGAATGCCATTCGGTCTTATAAATGCAAGGGCTACCTTTCAACGTGCAATGAATTCCTCATTTAGCCACTTGTTGAATAAAGTAATAGTTGTTTATCTTGATGACTTAACAATTTTTTCTAAGAAGCGCAAAAACCATCTAAGGGACTTAAAGACAGTATTACAAAGGTGCAGGGAGCATGGTATCTCTCTAAACCCTAAAAAATCTATGTTTGCGGTTACAAAGGGAAAACTACTGGGTCATATCATATCAAAAGAAGGAATTAGGATAGATCCAGATAGAGTCAGAGCAATCCAACAGCTTGGTCTACCTTCAAACAGGACTGGAGTAAAGTCTTTCTTTGGACAGACAAATTTCCTTAGGAGGTTTGTTCCTGACTTTGCTGAAACCACTAAACACATGGTGAGCCTTCTAAGTGAAAAGAATCCTTTTAAATGGAGTACAGAAGCAATCAAGGCATTTGAAGATATAAAGAAAGCCATAGCAAATGCTCCTACTTTCATCAATCCTGATTATCAGAAAGATTTTATTATACATTGTTATGCTTCTGATCATACGGTATTTGAGATCTTATTACAAGAAAATGAAAAAAATGAAGCAGTGCCCATTGCCTTTATGAGTATCCCTCTCAAGAAGCATGAGCTGAATTACCCTTTGGTAGAAAAGAAAGCATTTGCGTTGGTAAAAGCAGTCAAGGTTTTTAGGTTTTATATCTTGCACTCACATTCACTTGTCTTTGTCCCTTCTTCTGTTGTGAAGGATGTACTTACCCAATAGGAAGTGGGGATGAATAAGCGAGCCACCTGGATCTCTAAAATCTAGGAGTTTGATTTGGATATCCGCCCTACTAAGCTAGTCCGAGGACAGGGGCTATGCAAACTAATCTCTGAACAAGAATCAGCTGGCAGTATTCCCATGGCTCTTTTTGTAAGTTTACATGATTCCTAGTTTTCTGATGTGGATTTTTATCTGACATATGGAGACTATCCACCTCATTTGACTCAGAAGGAAAGAAGAAATCTTAGATTGAAAGCTATGAAATATGTCATTGTGGATGACATCTTATATAAAAAGGGATTAGATGGAGCATTCCTGAGGTGTGTGGACAAAGAACAGCAAGAGAAGTTGCTTGTAAAGTTTCATAATGAAGCTTGTGGTGGTCATTTCTCTTCTACAGTGACTGCGTTTAAGATCCTGACAAATTGTTACTACTGGCCGGGCATGTTTGCTAATGCCTACAAATGGGTTGCAAAATGTGAGAAATGTAAGTTATTTGGAGGAAAACCACAGTTAGCAGCCATTCCCTTGAAACCATTAGTTATAGAAGAACCTTTTGATCAATGGGGGTTATATTTTATTGGTCCAATTAATCCTCCTTCTAGTGTTGGTCACACCCACATCTTTACCGCAACAGACTACTTCACAAAATAGGTGGAGGCAATCCCTGTTAAGAGAACCACATCTGAGGTGGTTTGTGATTTTGTTAAAAACTATATTCTGGTTAGGTTTGGGGTCCCATCTAAATTCGTTACAAATAATGCCACTAATTTCTCTTCTAATGAGTTGCAATCTTTCTACTATGATCATGGTATTTACCTTTCCCATGCATTCGACTACTATCCGTAGGGAAATGGACAGGTAGAGTCAAGTAATAAAAATTTGATCAAAATAATGAGAAAGTTGGTATGTGACAATGCCAAGGACTGGCACAAATAGTTATTTGAAGCCCTTTGGGTAGATCGAATGTCACCAAAGAGAGATATTGGTGTTTTCCCCTTTGAGTTGGTCTATGGCATTGAAGCTCAGCTTTCCCTACCTTTAGAGTTAGCTACAGCAAAATTATAGAAAACCATTGAAGACCAAGTCTATCGAGATGCTCTTCAAAAGAGGATTTTGTATCTGAATAAAGTACATGAAGAAAGGGAAGAGATGGTTGACAAGATAGCCTCACATCAGGCATGAGTGAATAAAATTTTTGATCAAAAGGCTAGGCCTCAGAACTTCATGGAAGGAGACCAGGTGCTATTATGGGATAAGCGGCGTGAACCCAAAGGTGCCCATGGGAAATTTGATTCACTTTGGAAGGGTCCATTTGTCATCAATTCAGCACTTGGAGGTAATTATTTTAAGCTGGAAAATCTGGATGGTTCCATTTTACCCCTGACCTTTAACGGTTAGGATTTGAAGCTGTATAAGCTCTAGTTTAAGTTGCCCTGTTTTGTACATATCTTTTTGCTGTGTTCTTTTCTACTTTCCTTTTTGGATTTTCTCCTTTCATTTTTGTTTTCAATTTTCCTGGTCTGCGAAACTAGAGTCAAGATTCATCCTTCATCCTTGTTAGGCCTTGTCCCCAGTCGGAGCCATTGTTACCTACAGATTTTGTGTAATTATTGTAGGCTTCCTTTTCCCAAAATCACCCTAGAATTTTATAAGGTGTTATTTATTTTTGTTTACCTTTGCACAAACACCTTGTCGGTTGAACTTGAACCATCAAACTCAAGTAGTTCAATGTTCAACGTTCAATAAAATTCATCGGTATGGTTTCATTTTCATTGGCAAGTCTAACGGCATTTCCACTTTGCATCGCGCGCTTATCTCTTGAACCGTGAATATTGAACTAAGTTTGGTTCAAACTTCTGAGTTCAATGGTCTTTATTGTCTCACAAAGCTCTTTGCTATTTTCCTTTATGGCTTAACTTTTTCCCTTTTATTTTGATTAAATCATACCGATGAATAGTCCCTCATCATGTATGTTGAACTTGAATTGTGAATTCTCATAATTCTAGGTTCGGAGTTCAATGTTGGCCCATAATTTGAAAAAGGTAAAAATGACATGACACATGTGACAGCTAGCACTTCATTACATTATCCGTGCATGTTGAAAGTGTGTGATTAATTGATGTGACTTTAAATTGTCATTTCAAGTAAGGGGAAAGTATAGTAAGTAATGATACATATGCCACGAGATATTCAATAATCATTAATTCAAAAGTTGTGTGCCATTAATTCAGCTTGCACTGAATCTCTCAAAGATTTGTAAACTGCTTGCAATAAATATCAAGAGTCCATCCATATTTTCTCATAATGCTAAGAAGATTTCATGCCGCAACTATCAGGGAAGGTATTCTCCTCTCGTCTTAGAGCTCTGTCATTCACATAAAACCAAGTGAGCCATTTTGCTAGCTTCATCCTTCCTTGCAGTATTACTTTAAGGTGCATTTCTATGTCAGCTTGCTATTTTCTCTTGTTAAAATTTCTAAATTTGAAAGCCTAAGATGAAGGACCCCATGCCCAATTTCAGAAATACTTCCCCGTTATTATGTTCCCTGCCTAATTGTGTAGATACCCATATCAAAAATGTAGCTCTAGAAGATATTATAGCCCACATTAAGGAACCTATCCCAGGCTCCATGCTAGACAAAGCTATCCAGAGTGGCTTAACCAATGCAACCGCATTTCCTATAGTAGCTCCTTGCCGTGAATTAATTGTGGAATGTTCCTGGAGATATAGTTTTGAGGAGAAATGCATAAGGAAAATTGATGGGAGCCCACTTGTTTTCATAACCAGGGAGGTAGTGCAAAAAACCCTAGGAATCCCAGAGAAAGACCCATATGAGGGTTGGAACATACCTTCTTCTTGTTTAGTTTTTGCTACTAAGAGACAGGTGTACAGAAATGAGATCACTCAATATTGGCTCTAGAAGGCTCAAAAACGAGGGTCTCAGCTTCCAAAGCCATTGACTATAGATCATTTTAAACCTGGGGTGGCAGACTTGGTTATCATGTTGAATAGGATTAAGGGAAACTAGCATGCATACTACTGGCATGATTGGATGTACTTTTATATTCAAGTGACTTTGGGTGGAGAATGACACATAGATTGGGCTGAGACAATAGTAGATGAACTCAACCACCAATTGGCTAATTTCCTTACCAATAGCAGCTTTTATATGTCCTCGTATTTGTTCTATATTTTAGCCTGCACCCATGAATGGAAGGGTTTATTCCATGAACAACCTATTCCTAATATGAAAATCTATGATTATTACCCCCACCTTCAGAAGGAATTTTATATGGTCAATTTCCTTAAAGTAAATGGTGTGCTTTTTGAGAAATTGACACATGAGCTCCAAGGGAATACTGAACAGCGAATGTCTGAGGAAGCCAAGTCTTTTGTGAATATTTATGGAAGTTTCTTCATTCAATTCAGGAGATTTACATACTTGAGAGTAGGTGGTTTTGAAGGAGAACCATTTAAATTACCCCGTTATGCTTTTGACAGCCTGGTAATTGTTGAGGTATCCCGTCAATTAGCTTATGTGCACAAAGGAGTCAAGGAGAGAAAAGGTAGAGCTAAGTCTTGTTTCCCAGTTGAATTGGGATATTTTACCTGTAAAACATCTTCTGATGCACTAAACCTGGAGCATGAACTTAGAAAGTTGAATATGAAAACATTTGCATTGAGGAAAGACTTCGATAGCAGAGGTTTTGTAGCTAAACACTTCAGTTTACCTTCTGAGTTTCAGCATATCTCACAAATGGAAGATTACTGGGAAGGTTGCGATGATGATTTCGAAGTGTGGAGAAGAATGTGGTCTAGATTCACTCTGGGGCAGATTATTGCATTTAATATTCAGGTTGATATTTCTGCCATAGATGAAGATGATGGTATTGAAATCATTGATGACTAGTTTGAAACTAGGGTCAGAGGCACTCCACTTCTTGAAATTGATTGGAGTGTTGAGGAGAGGGGAAGTTTAACAACTAAGACTCTCAGTGTAGTAAAAAGAACTGAGAAATGGATTAATAGTAAAAGACCCCCTCCTTCAAAAAGACATAATCCTAGAAGAGCTTCTCATGCTAAAAATGTTGCTGATAAACCCATGACCACTGCTGATAAAGTTGTTTCCTTTGCAGGTACTAGGTCTAAGAAAAGTTCCCCTGTTAATCCAGCAATTAAAGTTACCCCTATTTCCTCATCAGTAAGAAGAACCCCAAGAAGGAAGGTTGACAAGGAAGCTGACGAGGTTGTGAAGGATAGTGAAGTAATAGACCTTGAAGGTATGGATTCCCACATGGCTGAGCAAGTTGATTTGAGTAATGCTGAGGAGGAAATGATGACCCTGACACATGCTAAGGCAGCTTCAGAAAAGCTTTCGGAAAGTATAACAAATGATGCTTTACAGACACCCTCCCCAGCCCTTAGTTGGTTAGGGACTTCTATTTCAAATAAGAAACAAAATGTTTTACCAATTACTCTTCCTGTGGAAGACATGGTGAGCAAATGTTTGGGGGCTTCTATGAAACCCAAAAGAATCAAGATGGAGTCCATGATTGAAGTAGATGAAAAGACTGGGAGATGGACAGTGGAAAGGGCTTTGCCCAAAACTGACAAGAATGTTTTAGAGGCTATAGTTGATGACTATATCATAGAGAAAATAGATCTTGGGATTTCTAGTAGGGATGCAGATGCTAAACACTTAGAAACTTCCACAATAAAGATTTTGCACAGGACTTTTAAAGATGAGAAGGATAAAAAAGATTTGAAGGCAATGATACAGAGACTGTCAGAATTCATTCAAGCTATTCAAGAACCTAGCCCACTTCCCCTTACTCAAGTTCCTCATACTTTTGACCCCCGCTCATGTGAAGTTCATAAAACATTGGATCAAATTCAGTGGAATAAAATGATTGCTGAAGTCTTCAACAAATGGATTGTGAGCATGATATAGCGAGGGGGAAATTATGTCACTCAGCTAATTGAAACTCATGGGGATGTCACATAGGTTATTTCAGAACTGCTAGCCAAATTATCAGAGTGGAGGAAATAGGGGAAGAAATGGGGCAGCATTGCTGATCAACTTACAGAGATTAGCTATTATGGCGTGATGACATTTCTTACAGAAAAATCGGTTCCAGTTTTAAATTAAGAGGTCCTGTACATTGCTGTGAAAAGTATAGAATGGAGAAATTCAATCATCAAGGATAGTTGTGATGGAGTGACCCATCTCCTAACTGATTTAAAAGGCCTTATTGATATCATGCAAAAAGACCTGAAATGTTTAAACATTGTATTGATTGATGAGGAAACTCAGAACGTGAAGAAGGCAAACAAAATAACTCAGGAATGGGAAGCGGGGATAGCTATGATCAGAGATAGTAAAGAACTAACAATAGAAGATCTAACTTCCATGGTGAATATTGAAGCTATGCTCATCACTTGTGTGGATCACCTGGAGTCTCACAAGGCAAGCCTAGGACAAATTTGCAAAGACAGGAAGGTACTTGCGCAGCGGATCACCCTCATCGGTTTGCCATATCATGCCACGATCTTTGGTGCATCCATGGCACAAGAGGAGTGGAAGAAAGCACATGCATCTAGGGCCTCACTGAACTGAACCCTAATCATCCAGCTCAGCCGAAGATAATGAATTTCCTTGGAAATCATTCGCTTAGGGTGTTAGTTTTTAGTTCCTTTCCAGTTTTCATGCAAAGTAGTTATGTTTTATCCGAAACTCTGGGAGTTTCATTGACATTCTTAATTTTTGATAAGTTGTACCAGATGGCTATATAAGGCCAGGAAAAACTTTCAAAAGGAGTTAGTTTTTGGAAGAAAGTAATAGAATAATATAGCTTAGAGTTAAAGTTTCCTGGAAAAACATGATTTGAAAAGACCTTTCTATATTGAATGAAAAAAGTTATTTGATATAAATCTGTTGGTATTATTCAGTGGATGAAATCTTTTCTTGAGTTAAGTTGTGTTATTTTATTTTGTTAATCAGAGTTAGATAAAATTTTAAAGCTATGGTTTTTATTAGTTCAAACCTGTGAGCTTTATAGTGATATCTTGTTACTGATCATAAGTTATCGAATCATATTGATGAAAGATTGCTCATAGCCTTAGTAACTTTCTGGTTAAAAGTTAAATATTTTCAGTAATGCATGGTTTGGTAAAATATATTCATTGAAGATATTATTGGGAGTTGTACCACAATTCAGAGAATTAAACATTTGAAGTTTAATTCATTTGTTAGTAAAGATTTGAAATTTCGTAAAGGGTGATAGAGAAAATTAAGATCAAGAATAGAAAAGACAAATTTATTTACTAACAATGGGGGAGGGTCTGGGTGTGCTGAAGTCTCCTCATTCCCACTCAAATTCATTTCAAAAATCAATGTTAGATGGCCTGGTTTCTTCTTAGTCTTCTAGTTTCTAGAAGTCCCATTGGAAGGGAAACCAGAAGAACTCATTAGGATCATCTAGGGCACCTCAGCAGTAGCAACCACAACATTCTTAGTAGAACCAGAGACAAATATCTTCTTAGGGACAATAGGGCTCTAAGCCTAAGCAGTGGCACTCACAGAGATCTCGATGAGATTAGAGAGGACAATCCCAGGCTTCTAGAGGAGGATTTAGTGGGTCTAGTACTATAGGAGGAAAGTAGCAGTCTAGGCCTTAGGGTATATAGCTACAAACTAGAGGACCATGATACACATGTGATGCCATGGGGCACATAGCTAGGGATTTTCCTACAGGCCATTCAGCCAGTAGTCAGAGAGTGACAACCTTTGAGCCTACTATAGGAGACATAGGAAAAGCACATAGAGTTTTTGCGGTGGTTGATAATAGCCAGGTTGAGCACCAGGCCATAGTCATTGAGGCTGTAGGCATGATCAGAGGTAGTAGTGTTTCTATCCTTTTTTATTCTGGAGCCACCGACTCCTTTATTTCACCTTTCATAGTGGAGCATTACGGGCTAGTGGTAGCTAGATAGGATGTTAGTTGGGAGGTTGAGTTAACCTCAGGTGCTAGGGTATCTATTAGTTCCATGGTGAGGGGTTGCCAGTTGTAGATTAGAGACTTTACCACCTTAGTTGACCTTCATGTCACACCACTTGGATCATATGATGTTGTTCTTGGTATGGATTGGCTATATTCCCATAGAGCCAAGATGGACTGTAGATAGAAGATAGTAGAGTGTTTAGATGATGAGAGGGTGACCTCAGTTATTACAGGAGTTCAGAAACCTATATCCCTTCATATGATTTCTACTATGTAGCTTAAGTAGTGCATGCAGAAGGGATGTTAGTTATATGCTATCACCATCAGTGATAGATAGGAGGAGGTAGAGAAGGAGACTTCTCTTGATGACCACCCTATCCTTCAGGAGTTTACAGACATATTTCCATCATAGTTACCTGGTATGCCACCACCTAGAGTAGTGGACCTTCATATTGACCTCATACCTGGAGCAAAGCCTATTTCTAGAGCACCCTATAGGATTTCCACACACGAGCTCAGCGAGCTCAAGATTTAGCTAGAGGAGCTCTTGGAGAAAGGGCACATATGTCCTAGTGTATCTCCATGGGGTGCACCCGTCACCTTCATTAAGAAGAATGAAAAATCTCTTAGGTTGTGCATGGATTACCAACAGCTGAACAAGGTGACCATCAAGAATCGGTATCCCCTTCCTAGGATTGATGACTTATTTGATCAACTTTAGAGAGCCTGAGTGTTCTTGAAGATAGACTTGAAGTTGGGATATCACTAGTTGAGGATTGTGGATAGGGACATCCACAAGATAGCTTTCCGCACATGATATGGACACTATGAGTTCACAGTGGTACCTTTTGGACTTAAAAATGCTCCAGCTATATTCATGAGTCTCATGAATGGAGTATTTCATTCATTCCTGGATAGATTTGTGGTGATATTTTTGGATGAAATATTGATATACTCTCAAGATGAGCATGAACACAAGGAAAATTTGAGGCAGGTTTTGCAGTGCTTGAGGGATAATCAATTGTATGGAAGCTTGCCAAAGTGTGTATTCTTTAGGATAGAGGTTCACTATTTAGGCCATGTGATATCAAGAGATGGGATCTCAGTAGACCCATCTAAGATTAGGGCGATTATGGATTGGCTAGCACCCACTAGTGTGATAGAGGTCAAGAGGTTCATAGGCCTTGTAGGCTATTATAGATGATTTGTTAAGGGTTTCTCTAGAGTGGCCCATCCCATCACTTCCCTTTAGAGGAAAGGGAAGAAGTTTGAGTGGACAGAGAGGTGCAAGAGATCTTTTCAAGAGCTCAAGAGAGCTCTTACCAGTGCACCTATACTTGCGGTACCTGATCCTTCAACAGATTTTATGGTATGCACAGATGCATCTTTAGATGGGATTGGGGCTGTACTGATGTAGGATGGTTAGGCTATTGCCTACGAGTCCAGAATGCTCAAGACTCGTGAGCTTAATTATCCTACCCATGACCTTGAGCTAGCAGTAGTGGTACATGCCTTGATGAGATGGTGACATTTCTTACTAGGCCACAAATTCGAGCTTCATTCAGATCATCAGAGTCTCTAGTATATATTCACACAACCAAACCTCAATACTAGATAGAGGAGATGGATGGAGTTCCTATGCGAGTATGACTTTGATGTTCACTACATCAAGGGTAAGGAGAATGTGGTAGAAAATGCCTTGAGTAGGAGATGTCATGAGCTCTTAGCTATGACTACTAGCATAGAATTGAGAGGGCACATACTACAACATTTACAGGAGGATGCCTTCTATTCAGAGGTTAGACAAATAGTTCGGGATCAGAGACCCCTAGAGGGGAAGTTCATAGATTATACCCTTGAGTCTGATGGGCTTCTCCATCATAAAGGATGCATTTATGTACCTTCTTCCGGTGGATTGTGGGATTTCATCATCCTTGAGGCTCATAGAGTTACTTATGTAGTGCACCCTAGAGTTAAGAAGTTACATGCAGATTTGAGACACCTTTATCACTAGCCAGGTTTGAGGACACATATTGTAGAGATAGTGGCTAGATGTTTAGAGTGTTAGTGGGTTAAGGAGGAGCACCGTCATCCAGGAGGACTTTTGTAGTCTCATGAGATACCAGAGTGGAAGTGGGACATTATATCTATGGATTTTATAGTCAGTCTTCCTATGGCATCTCATAACCATGATTCCATTATGGTGACAATGGATAGGTTGACTAAGGTAGCCCACTTCTCACCCATGTGTACCACTTTTATAGCACCTATAGTGGAACAAGTATTTTTGAGGGATATTGTTAGACTACATGGCATTCCTCACATGATCATATTAGATAGGGACTCACTCTTTACTTCATCTTTTTGGAGAGAGCTACAGACTGCTTTGGGCACTAGGCTCAATTTTAGCATAGCATATCACCCTCAGATAGATGGTCAGATCGAGAGGGTTAATTAGGTGTTAGAGGACATGATACACATGTATGTGATGGATCATCAAGTTAGGTGGGAGGAGTACCTACATTTAGTAGAGTTTGCCTATAATAATGGGCACCATTCATCTTTGGGTATGTCTCCTTATTAGGCCTTGTATGGTAGATCTTGCAGGACACCGTTGAGCTAGGATAGGATAGAGGATAGAGTTTCCATTGGTCCAAAGTTGGTCAAAGAGATGGAGTAGTAGGTGGATCTGATCAGGCAGTGTCTTAGAGAGGCCCAGGATTGACAGAAGAAGTATGCAGATGCTGGGAGGGTTGATAGAGAGTGTATGATAGGCGAAAGAGTCTTTTTGAGAGTATGACTGCATAAGAGCCCAATCCATTTTGGAAAGGGTTCTAAGCTAGCCCCTCTCTTTGTCAGACCTTTTGATATTTTGGAGAAGATAGGCCTAGTAGCATACCGTTTAGCTTTGCCACCTAGCCTATCACACATCCATGATGTCTTTCATGTGTCTATTTTGAGGAAGTATATATATGATGAGTCTCATATTATTGATTGGGATTCTTTATAGGTGGAGTCAGACAAATAGTTGGCTTTGGAGCCAATATGTAATCTGGCTTACAGGACCCTAGCCCTTCGAGGTTGAGAGCTGGACAAAGTTAGGGTCCAGTGGGATTGCTACAATGAGGTCACAGCTTCATGGGAGGACACAACACATAGAGAGATCAGTACCCCCATCTTTTTGATGAAATCTAGGAGGAAGTTCATGCCTAGGGGGGGAGGATGTGAGGTCCTAACCTGAGCCATCCTAGTTCAACTTTCATTTTGACATTTGATTCATCAGGATGATACCTTGAGTATAGACATTTTATCTATTTTGGTTTATATATGCTATCATCTGGACCTTATGAGTTGTTTGTTATAGATTTTTATGATGATCACAGTAGTCGTATTCTTTATACATGCTCATTTTGATACCAAGATTATCTATGATATATGGATTCTACATTTGTTATGCTATCTTTTAGTAATATGATCATTGATGGAATCATGGTTCTATGATAAGTTTAGGATTACATGCTTATGCGGAATATGTAATGTTTTATGAATCATATATATGTATTTGTCTAGTTTAGATTTTATTACTTTATTTTTGAAATGATTATTGATGCAAGATTTTATAATGTACTGACATCGAGTTTGAGCATGTAGGGACATGGCCATGGTTATGAGTTAGGGAAACAAGATAGGATCTAAGTGCAATCAGTTGAAAACCAAGGTTGACTCTAGAAGAGTACGAACTTGTCATATCATGATTTCTTTCATAAATGTGATGCCTATGTGTATATGGTTAACAATGTTTGTAATATATGTTGTAAGTAAATTTTTATCTTTTTGTAAATGTATCAATGTTTTTGCACACAAGGCATGCCACATGTGTTTGTGATGTGTGTTTTAGTGAGGTGTCACTTGACACTATGTTGATGAAGTGGCATGTTGAGTGGAGTATGGACCCCACCTTCTCCTTAGTTAGTCTTGAGCATTTCTAAGCTAGGTAGGTGGTTTAAAGGACCAAAAATTGTTGAAACCAAATATTTATTTTCGGATGCATGATTAATTGGGAATTTTGAGTGGTTTTGTGGAGTCCTAAGGTGAGGATTAGGTTAAATTTTAGTGCCCCAAAGTTAGTACTTGGGTTGGGGGGCTTAATTCTTGTATTTTCACTTTCTTAGGCCACTTATATGCCTCTCCTAATGTGCCATTTTTGAGATGCATGAAAATGGAAATGTTCCCTAAAATATCTCTTGTTTTCATATGTGGAAATTCATCCCAAACCTTAGAGAGGGGCAAGTGTCATTTTGTCTTAGATCTAGAAACCTAATAGTTTTTGGGAAGGGAGATGAGAGAAGAATATTTTGAGGAAAGTCTTAAGGAAAAAAAGACTTAGAAACACACACTCTAGTTCATTCTTGTCTATGCTAGTTGAGAAAGAGTAAGAGGAGCTCTAGAGAGTTTGACCTAGTAGCTTTGGGAGGATAGCAAGCTTGGAGCCAAGAGGAGCTCATCTACAATTCTTCATTTGCCTTGGTTTAGGAGGAGGTTGGTGGTTCTAACTTGTGATTACCTTGAAATTTTTTTAAGAGAATTGCACTATGTGAAAGTTTTGTAAATTGAATTTCCTTGTGTGAATCTTGTATTGTTGGTTCTTTTGTGAATTTACTTTTCAACTTGTTGTTTTCTTGAATTGTTCATGTTATGAGTGTGCAAGTTCACTCCTCATCCTTGGGAGGATTTGAGGAGAGCTTGGGGTGAAGGGCCTTAGTTGGGATTTCCTTTTTGTATGAGTGCATGGTTGTATGGGCAACCATGAGAACCTTGTTATGTTGTTTGGGGGTCATAAGGGTGTTTTGGGGCCATAAGGGTGTTGTTGTTGCTCTTGGTTTTGAGCTGTTTGGGTTGGAAGGGCTTTGTGATGGCTGGTACTACATGTTGCAAATGCTGTTTATTATAAGTTAGGTGACTCCATAAGGAAGATTCTACCTTCACCCATTGTAATGGATTCTATGTAAGAGTCCTTTGTGTAGACTTGGGAAGGGAGTAAAATGTGAAATTCTATTTTCCAAATTTGTATTAAATGTATATGTTTGTGTTGCATGGGTGTATCCTATCCTACTTGTTTTGCCAAGCTTGGGGGTGGCCATGTAATGGCCTAGGCTGGGAGGTGAGCCTCCATGGCCATGTGAAGAAGGTCTTGTGTTTGTAGGTTTTGGTCTTGGCTTAAAGAAGCAGTCCAAGTTGAAGGTTAAAAGATAAGGTTGAAAGTTCCTTAAGACTATTGTAATGTATAATTGGTGGAGAGAGTTTTGCTCGATACAATTGTTCTTCATGTTCAAATAGATTGTAATATTTGTGAGCTGGAAGATTAGACTAGTTATTTTTAGTTCCCTGTATTTGCTTAAGTAAATGTATTTGCTTTAAATAGTATTTTGTTTTTAGTCTCTGCAACTATTGATTATAATTTAAATTCAGCTCTCTGTCATATTGATAAGTAGACTAGACATAAATCTGAAAATGTCAAACTATTTAATTGGTCCAGAAAATGTTGAAACTTCTGCTATTGTAGTTTTTCTTATTAAATCAGTTTTCCAATGTATATGAAGAATGAAATTGGTTATGCATAGAAAAAATGCTATTTTAGCCTTGATATTCAATGATAGATATGTTTCTTATTACATCTATGAAATGCATTTTAATAGAGTTAAAGAACTATTACTATTAATGTTGTAATTGTCTATTAATACTGTACTTTCAAAGAAATTTAAATTTGTCCTTTTTCTAGCTCTTTAAAAGGTAAATCTTTAGGTAACTATGTTGAGTCTTTAATTCCAGTAGTTACTATGTCTTAGATTTTAATATTTAGATGCTAATTTTATAGCTCTATATAGAATTCCATATTCAGATTTGAGTTGAATTCTCAGATTTATAAAAGAAAGAACAAGACAAACAGAAACTTAAGTTATGTAAGGAAATAATGCATGTAATGTTGTAAATCTGCTTTATTTGTATTTACAAAGAAAGAATAGAACACATCAATTTCTTTTCCTAATTTGATGTGATTTGTGGAACTATGTTATTTATAACCATATTCCTGTTAATAACCTGTAAAAAAAAGAGATATATGATAAAATAATATATAATATATATTATACATGCGATAATGTATAATATATAATATATGTTATAATAGTGAACAGTTAATATATATATTAAATGAAAAAGTAATATTATTGATATAATATTATCTACTATATACTATACAATATAATATTATATAATATATAATAAATAATATTGTATTGTACAGATTTATAATAAATAAAACAACAATATTATATAATAATATATACTAAATATTATACAACATATACTGTATAATATTTAATATATATAATAATATATTAAGCAGTTATATAATAAATGGAACAGTAATAATAAATAATATAATATTATATAATATATACTATACAATAAATATTATATAGTACATATTATATAAAAGTATATTATAAATTTTATACACCATAAAAAGTTTTTTTTTTAAAATCAAGGTATTCACATTAGTATTGGGGCCGAAGCCCTTATCAAACCCCTCTCGAGCACGCATGGTAGTAGCGCTGTCGTGACTAAGTCACGACAGTGACTACGTCACTGCCACGACCTAGGTCACGAGTAGTGACACAGTCACTATCGTGGCTAGCCACGGCAATGGCTATGGCCTCCCTCGGTGGCTAGGGTTTATACCCTTTTCAAATATGAAAAAAAAAATATAGAACGACAAACATTCTATTTTTTTAATCAAAAATAAAAACAATTCATGGATTTTATTTCCAGACCCCAACATAAATTTATAATCATTAGTCCAGACCAGTATACACGAATCTGGTCTTAATACCAGATACAAATCTTAAACACCAATAAAATATAATCAAGATAACTGGAAACACCACTATATGTGAACAAAACATTCAACAACACTTGCCATATTTTTTAAACAACAGTTTTTATTGGAGCATATTGTAACCAATCTGCATAAACAGATATGGTTCATTACATCTAGATCAGTTGCCAAGACTAAAATGGGTATTAACTACAATCGTACCCACAATCATACCAGCATGGGTGATCTTCAAGTTGGAAGAGAATGATTTTGTATGGCATAAGAGATCTCTTGCTCTGTTATGCCCTTTCATCTTTAAGATTTACAGGTTTAGCTTCACATCTCCATCCTTCTTCAAACCTACACACACAAAAAAAAATAGGGAGATGAAACAATAAGAGCTTTTAGGGTTTGTAAAAGTTATAATATGGCCCCAAACCCTAATTTTGAATTAGAGTTTGGAGGGCCCATTTTTTATTAAAAGATTTTTATTTTAGTGGCTACATTTTCTATTAGGAACTTATTTTATGAATAAGTTGTGCCCATATATTTTATGGAGCAAAAATAGAGTAACTTAATTGGTTGATATGTTTTTTTTATATTATCATTTTGTTAGTAAATTATTATGGGAGAACTATTTTTAGAAATTGGTAAAACTTTTTAAGTTAGTAGAATTTGAGCTTAATAAATACGGTTAGATTTCCCATCGTTATGAATTATTGATATTGATAGTCAAATTAAGTTATGGATATAGTTCTTAGTAAATTTTTCAATCGAAGAAAAGATTAATAGTATAAATTTTATTATTGATCCTTAAATGATTTATTATTTTCATTAATTTTGAAATTTAGTGATGACTTTTTTTTCTTCTTAGTAATTTTTAAATATCGGAGAATTTAATAAGATGGGAAAGTTTTATAAATGCTCTTTAATTTTAGTTATTATTATATTTGACAAAAAAAGAACATAGTAATTTTAATTTCATTTTATACACAAAATTTATGAGTAGATTTTAGGAATGTTATTTCAATTCATTAATCAACATTTTAGCCTTAGTATTAATGAATTAAGTTATTCTTGAGGAATATTAATCAGGAGAAGAAAACTTAGTTTGTATGAGCATTAGCTAAGAATAATTATTGAAAGTTTATTTCTTTACATTTAATCTTTTAGCGAATCAAATCGCACCTTGAGTATTCTTAGGGTTAGACTGTAATATCCTTGTACTTCTCAAAACCTTAGGGATATGATACTTCCTTTAAAACTTCTTTATCCTTCCTCGCCACCTAATGACTTCCACCGTGTAGGGGATGGAGGCACACCAGCGCTTGCCTCATGGCCCCTTAAGTGTCATTGGGTGACCCACCCAAGAGAGCTTACGATTCCAAAGCTTCACATCGAAGGGCTTTTGTGCAACCTTGTTGACCTAGGTGTATGTTATAGTTTGTTTCAAAAAAAATTTGTAGTTGTGTTTTTGTTCGATTATTTTGGGCATTACAAAGTTGTCCCACTTTCTATTGCCTTAGGCAAGACAGTTTCTCTATTCATTCTGAACCATATCATTTGTCGATATGGAGTGCCTTTCGAGATTATCATTGACAATGGGGGCGAGTTAAAAAATAAGGACATTAAACAACTCTACAAGAAATTCAAGATTAAACAACATTGGTCCTCCATTTACTTCCTGCAAGAAAATGGTCAAGCAGAGGCATCAAACAAAACCATTCCTAAAATCCTACATAGAATAGTTTGTAAGAATGGTAGAGATTGGCATTTATAGATAAATCTGGCTTTGTGGGCCTATAGAAGGAGTATTCATACTCCTATTGGGGCTACTCATTTTTCCCTTACATATGGCGTTGAAGCAGTGTTACCTTTGAAGGTTTAGATTCCTTCACTTAGAGTTTCCCTCAAAGGTCTAGTTATAGATGAAGACTACCGCACCATGAGACTTCAAGATTTAGAACTTCTAGATGAGAAATGTCAAGCAACATTTGACCATATGAGGGTTTATCAAAAGCGCATTTCCAAAGCCTTCAACAAAAAGGTTCACCCTAGAGAATTCCAAGTGGGAGATCTTGTTCTACGTGAAAATCCTAAGAATCAACAACATAGAGATCAAAAGGGAAAATTTAAACCTAATTGTCTTGGACCTTACATCATTAGAGCAGCTTTTGGGATAGGTGCTTATTTATTATCTATTGTAGAGGGAGAACAGCTCCCTGATTCTATCAATGTCTTGCACTTGAAGAAGTTCTATCTGTTAGCAAGTAAAGTCCACCAAGATAACTGAGAGGGGGGGGGGTGAATCAGTTATCAAATAATTATAACTTTTATCATTTGGACAGATGCAACCAACTGCATCACTTCTCAAAATTAGGTTGTGGCATAACCCCAAGCATACCTCTCATATACTCAAATGTATCCTTTGGCAAAGGCTTTGTGAATATATCTTCTATCTGCTCCTTTGTACTAATGTACTCAAGTTTGACTTCTTTCTCAGCAACTTTCTCTCTTACAACATGATACTTAATCTCTATATGCTTTGTCTTAGAATGTAATATAGGATTCTTAGACATACTAACTGTACTGGTGTTGTCACAATGTATGACAACAGGCTCAAAAATTTTTATTCCAATATCCTTCAGCATTTGCTTCATCCAAATTATTTGGTTACAATTGTTTGCTACTACTACATATTCTACTTTTGCTGTGCTTTGTGAGATACAATTCATCTTCTTGCTTAGCCAAGAAACTAATCTTCCTCTGAGGAAAAATGATCCACCACTGGTGCTTTTCTTATCATCAACACTGCCTCCCCAATCAACATCTGTATATGCACATAGGGTAAAATCATCAAATTTTTCATACCATAGTCCATAGTTTATTGTGCCTCTTAAATATCTCAGTATCCTCTTTGCTACTCCATAAGGTGATTCTCTAGGTTTAGCATGAAATCTTGCTACAATTCTAACTAAATGTGCTATATCAGGTCTTGTATGAGTCAAATAATGCAATCCTCCAATCATAGATCTATATTTCTTCTATTCTACTACAGGAGTCTCATCTGTGCTAGATAACTTATGTCCAGTCACCATGGGTGTTCCAATTGGTTTACAATTCTCCATTCTAAATCTTTTCAACAATTCATTCAAGTACTTTGTCTGACTTACAAAGATATCATCATTGTTTTGAGTTATCTGTAATCCCAAAAAGTATTTCATCTCACCAATCATACTCATTTCAAATTCAATCTTCATTTCATCAACAAATTTGTCACTAGCTTCATCTTCTCTTCCAAAGATAATTTCATCAACAAAAATAACTATAACTAATAAACCATTTTCAATTTATTTTGTATACAGATTTCTATCAGCTGTTCCTTTTGTAAATTTCAATTTTAACAAATACTTATCCAATCTTGCATACCAAGTTCTAGGTGTTTGTTTAAGTCCATATAAAGCTTTCTTCAATTTACATACCATGTCTCCTTCTTGATTTAAAGAAAAACCTTCAAGTTTCTCAATGTAGACTTCTTCTTCCAATTCTCCATTCAAAAATGCTAACTTCACATCCATCTAATATACTTTGAATTTCTTGTAAGCTGCATAAGCCAAAAACATTCTTACTACTTCAATTCTTACAATAGGTGCAAAGGTTTCTTCATAGTCAATTCTTTCTTGCTATGAGTAACCCTTACATACCAATCTTTCTTTGTTTCTTACTACTTCTCCTTGTTCATTCATCTTGTTTCTGAATACCCATTTAGTTCTAATAACATTCTTGTCTTTAGGTCTAGGGACCAATTCCCATGTCTTGTTCTTTTCAATTTGATCTAGTTCTTCTTTCATAGCATTAGTCCAACTTTCATCTTCACAAGCTTCATTAGTAGTCTTAGGTTCAAGTTGAGAAATCAAACATAACTATTCTTGTGCCTTTTTTCGAGTTAGAACTCCTCTTTTAATGCTCCCAATAATCTGTTCAAAAGGATGATTCCTTAACAAACTCTCTCTAGGTGTCACTGTCTCAGATCTCTCTTCAGATGTAGGTTCTTCAATGACTTCAATGTGGCTTTCATTCAACAAATCACTGTCAGTTTCATAAAACAATTTAGTAGATCTAGTGTTAGGTTTAGGATGAGCTTCTTCATCAGATTCATAATCAATCATTCTTTCCTAAATTTTAAATTTTTCATCAACTTTAACATTTGCGCTTTCAACAATAGTCTTAGTTCTTTTATTGAAACGTCTATATGCTTTCCTTTTCAAAGAATATCCATGAAATATACCTTCATCACTTCTAGGATCAAAATTTCCAATATTATCATCTCTCTTTATATAATATTTGCTTCCAAAAATTCTAAAATACTTAATTGAGGGTGCATGTCCAAACCATAATTCATAAGGTGTCTTGTCTGTGTCTGCTATGATTTGTACTTTGTTCATTGTATACACTACTTCTCTCTAGAATATCTTCACCAAATCATTTTCAAACAACATAGCTCTTGCTGCTTCAGTCACTGATATGTTCCTTCTTTCTGCAATGCCATTTTGTTTAGGTGTTCTAGGGGTTGAATACTGTCTTTTAATGCCATTTTCTTCACAAAAGGTGTTAAACTCTCTAGAAGTAAATTCTCCACCTCTATCAGATCTCAAACATTTAATCTTCATTCCAAATTCATTCTCAACTTTATTCTTAACAATCTTAAACTTATCAAATGCTTGAGATTTTTCTTTAAGAAATGTAATCCACATCATTCTTGTAAAATCATCAACAAGAATCATAAAGTACCTTTTTCCATAGAATCCTCTAGTCCTGGTAGGACCGCTCAAATATGTATGAACAATCTCCAGCTTCTTTGTAGATGTAAACTGCTTACTGGGAAAAGAACTTCTCTTCTGTTTAGCCATTACACATTCTTTGCAAATCATGTTAGTAGGCTTCATAATTTTTGGTAAATCTCTTATTGCAAGTGCATTACTTACTTTCACAATGTTATCAAAGTTTATATGACAAAACCTTCTATGTCATAACCAACTGTCATCAATCTTAGTAATCAAGCATGTCATCTCAGTAGGATTCAACTGAAATATATTACCTTTGGTTCTAGATCCAGTTCCAATCAGATTTCCATCTTTATCCTTTATCACACAAGTTTTTTCAGTAAACCAAACTTGATATCCCCTATCAATTAACTGTCCAACACTCAAAAGATTATGTTTCAATCCATCCACAAAATAAACATCATCAGTATTAGTCTTTCCATCAAGAGTAATAGATCCTGTACCTTTAATCAAACAAGGTGCATTGTTTCCAACTCTAACAACTCCTCCATCATATTCATTCAACTTTATAAACTTTTTCATTTCTCCAGTCATATAATGTGAACAACCACTATCTATAATCCAATCAGCTTTCTTTTCAACTTGAGAAACTAAGGCTTTTTCTTCCTTAACATTAGTTTCAAGATTCTCTTCTTTAATAGCTACAAATCCTATGTCATCATTATTCTTAGTATCACTTTCACTTAAAGTTCTTTCTATATTAGCTTCAAGATCTTCATCATTAGCATAATAACATTCCTTAGATCTTCTAGGTTTGAAATTGTTTCTGTACTTTTTAACTCTCTTAGGACATTTAGATGCAAAATGACCTTATTCTTGACAAGTCCAACATTTAAATATTTTCTTACCGTCTGGTTCTCTTTTCACAAGCAAGGCAATACCTTCTTCAATCTTCTTGTCTTCTTCATTTCTAGATCTACTGCTGCTAGCATAATCTTCACTCACACTGATGCTTTTTGACAAAGTAGGGCAAACACTAAGAGCACTAAATGCTATCTCCATTCTAGGTAAGTCTCCTGATAATCTCAGGTTCATTTCTGCTGCTTCCAATCTTCCAAGAAGAGTCTCTCTTGTAAATTTTGTTGTACAAGGTATGACTTGTTCAATCATCTATGTTGTCTGCTTAAATATAGGAGTCAATGTCCTCAAAATTTTCCATATCACTTCATTCTCTTTCTTTGTTCCTCCACAAGATTTTATACCTATAATGATTTCTGACATTCTACCAATATAACTTCTAATAGATTCATCTTCCAACATTCTTATATCTTCAAATGCACATATCCAATATGTAATCTAACTCTTTTTGCATGTTCATCACCTTCAAAAGTAGAGTGTAAAGCTTTCCAAATTTTATGAGACTTTCAAACATTTTACCTGGCTATACTCATTCTTCAGAAGTGTTGTCAAAAGTGCTTCTCTTGCAAGTATGTTACACATGAATAGATCTCTTTCATCTGCAGTACATGTTTCAAGATTTTCCTTTTCAATTATAGTCTTATCATTCTTTGTAATCAACCAATAACCTGGTCTTAAATATAGTAGGTGTGAATTCATCTTTTCTGTCCGACTGTCAAAATTTACTCCATCAAACTTAGGGCTTTCTTTCCTGAAATTCACCATGGATCTCCTTAAGCTGTTAAACTTATTTTTCAAGGACCTATCGCTCTGATACCAATTGTTAGAAAGTAAAGTCCACCAAGATAACTGAGAGGCGAGGTGAATCAGTTATCAAATAATTATAACTTTTATCATCTTCAACAGCATTAAACCATATAAGAAATATAATTACCAACCATAGAAAAATATTCATACACAATAACACAATGACACAAGATATGTTGACTAGGGAACCTCTTGATTAAAGAGTAAACCCCAGTGGGAATGATGCCCACAAAAGATGCACTAATTGTAATACTCCAAAAATGGGCTATAAGTTCATTAATCTACTACATCTTTAATTCGAATGAAATCGACATCAAAGTCCTAATCTAAGGCACATCTAAACATCATCGAATTATAATTGATTATCTTAAATTCTACATCGGGGAATATTCTTAGTAATATTCCTAATCATCATAATTATCTTTAATTTTATAATTATTTGGCAATAAATCACATTTATCCTAAAGTTTGATTAATTGAATATTTTCATATTTAATTAATTACATTTAATATTTGCCACTTAATTATGTAATTAAATTTAATTCTATCTATTATTAATTATATTATTTAATTTTGACAATAAATCTAATATCATATGAATAATTGATTAAATTCTTATTTAATTAATTAAAGCAAGTTGTCATTATTTAATAATATAGTTTTTAATAAAAGTTTGATTAAATAATTGATTAACCCATAAATCAATTGTTTTATTTTTAAAAGCAGTTAAGTTAGAAATAAATCACTTTATTATTAAATTAATTCATAAATAAAACATGTATAATCATAAAAGCAAACAACTATCAATTATCAATTAAAGCTAAACTCTATTTTGAGTTAAAGCTTAACTTTTGCATGTTTTTGTGAGTTAATTATCCTTTATTTAAAAATAACTCAAAAATCAACTTGAGTTATTTGAGTGATTTATGGTTTTTTCCCATGCACCTCCAAAGCCCTGGATTTCTATAAAAACAAGGCTCAGCTCTTCATAATTCATCTCTCAAATTTGCATCCAAGCATCTCATATTTTTGCACAATCACGCTGGAGAATTGGAATTGAAGAATCAAAGCTCTTGCGAATCGACATCTTTGTGAGATCAATCTTAGTTTTGTATTCATATTGCATATCATTGTTAGATTAGCATTGCATATCAATTTTCAATAGCATTCATAGCATATCAATTTCATTCTTAGATAGTTTCATATCAAGTTTTTCATATAGATTAGTTTCATATCAGTTTATCATTCTTATTGCATAGAAATACCAAAAATATAGATTAATTGCATTCAATCTCATATCTAGATCAATTGCATTCAAATTCTTTATTTAGGTGTCGTCTAGGTCACTGATCTTGATAACAATCTGAGAACATCAATCTCACACTTATTAGAAGGCAGTAAATCGCTTGGTTAGATTAGATTTCAATTTTGCATGATTTTTTATTATCACTAACCTCTAATATTTTACTGAAGTGTTATGTTTATAGATCAGGTACAATTTTCACACACACATTTTTGGCGCCCACCGTGGGGCAACCCACCTTTGCATGCTAGTTTTAATTTTTTTTGGGAGCTAAAACCCCAAAGTTTTAAAGATTTAATTTTATCTCCCAAACGGCTTCAATTTTTGGTCTAAAATTGTTTTTTTAGGTTGGAGACATGTTAGGGAAGCTTCAAAGAAAAATTTAAAATTTTTTGAATTATTTTAAATTTTTAATAATTTTTTTCTTATTTTTCATAAAAAATTAATATCTAATGCAAATCAGCATATTTTTTAAAAAAATTTACATTTTCAGAAATTTCCTTAAATTATATAGGGGGTCCATTCTTTGTGTTTTAAATTTATATGTAATATAATAGCTCAAATAGTTAATTTACAAAAACTAGTCTATTTTGGTAAAATGGGTCTCTAGGGCACAAATGAAGAGATTTTTCTAAAATTTTTGCATTTTTGGAAAGCTCTCTATTTTTTAGTAGGGGTCTCTATTCTAAATTTTTATTTTTGTGGCCAAAATCATATCAAAAAAATTAGATCTTGTTGACTAGGTCAAATGCAGCAAAAAAAAATAAAATTTTGTGATGGGTATGCACTTATTTTTTTTACATGGTTCAATGAATGATATGAGTTATCATTTGGGTTAATTGCTGGTTATTATTACTGATAATAATTGATTTTTAGAGCTAACCCTATGATTTTCATAAGTTGAATATATTTTGCATATCTTGTTTGCTTGTTTGCTTGTTGGAGAGTTCGTCACTTGCTTGCATGGAAAAGTGCAAGAATTGCTAAAAATCAGGTAAAATCTACTAAACACGTTGCAAGGATCATGAGGTATTCTCTTTGTTCTGAAAATATTTCAATTTGGATTTAAAATAAATCTCTCACGTGTCAAGCTTGTGTGCATCTTTTTATCCTTTTGATCTATTTCTACACACTTGCATAATTTGATACTGGGTTGTGATCCCTTAAGGATTCATTAAGTAGTCTTAGAATACTTGTGATTGATCTTGATTTCTATCTTGGGTTATTAGACTAGCTAATCTGTCAGCCCCTCATTTCCACCCCGTGGTTGCAATCTCAGCACCATAAAGGGGAGGGGTCAACAGGACAGAAGCGTTAAGTGTTCCACTTGGAAACCCTTTTGTGCTTTTAGGAACTCACTTGTTTTCTAAGTTGGGAACTTGTTTTCAACTTGTGTGAGGTGTTAAGTGTTCCACCTTGTGGACTCATCTCATATTTTCTTTAAGTGTTAAGTGTTCCTCTTTCTACTTTTTGGATGCTTTTGGTAGATTTGCTTTCGGAACATACATCTGTGCTCACATAGTAATTAGGCCCTATGAACACTATTCGTGATTCTTGAGAGATTGGATTCCTAGTGAAATCCTTCCTTGATGATAGAATCCTTGTAGGTAGGGAGGATACTTAGTGCATTTCACATTCAACTTGGTTAGTGAGTCTTCTCTTATTGATCGACACATTCTCTCTCCGGAGAGGTTGATAGATCACGTGGGGTTGATATCATGAGCTTTGGTGAATCAAAATTGGTTAGTGTGTCTTCTCTTATTGATTGATACATTCTCTCCCTAGAGAGGTTGATAGATCACGTGGAGTTGATATCACAGACCTTGGTGGAACAAAACTTTGTCTTAGCATGTCGGATTAATCTGCTTGCTTTGTTTGGGTTAAAAGTGAAAAGGTGTCAAAAACCTTGGATCTGGAGCCAAGTCCCCTTGTGGTATAAATATATGAGTCACCTTTAGAGAGGGTTAACCGTAGCGGACAATCCCTTCACAACGCAAATTGCATTGACGGAACCTCAAGCGGGAATAGTCATTTTCACCATGGTAGTGACAGCTGCTATATAAATGTCCTTGTGGAAGAAATCTCCACGGGTATGGTTCATTGTTGGGTTGTCAGATCTCCCTAGCAACTCTTGAAGATTAAGTTCTCAGACTGTGTCAAAACCCTGGTGCACCAAGATTGGAGTTCACCCCTTTGAATCATAAAAGTTGTAGAGTCAAACCATTACTAAAAACCCTAGAGAGGCCAATTTTTCATTTTCAAGTTTATGTGTTTTATTGCAAAACTTTTCAGAACATACACAATTAGTACTCTCAGGGATTAGCACAATTTGGTCACTTGATTGTCCATGTGCAAGGTTGCTTTTTCCCTTGTTCATTATTTTCAAATGTGCTTGGAATCACTTGCTTACTATTTTGCGTGCTTGTTTATCTGCTTGGCTATTAAAAATGATCAAATCTAGTATAACCTTCAAAATCTGGACAGTACAATTTGCAAACAATCCAAAATTGAAGACCTTAAATTTTGCAAAAATTGATGTAAAATCTTTTCTGGAGTCAAAAGTCATTTCAGGAAGTCAAAAGTCGTACGAGTTTTGTCAAGTGTTGTTTTAGTATTGCCCATCTGTCGTATGATTGAGAACCCAGTGTCGTATGAGTTTTCAAACCAGCAAATTCAAGAAAGTCAAAACCCTATTAGCAATGGTCGTACGAGTTTAGCAACTGTCATTTCATAGACTACCCAGTGTCGTATGAGTCTGCAGAGTGTCATTTGGAAAAATTTGAGAGAGTTGTCAGAAATTGTCAAAATTGTCAGATACTTAGCTTTTTCAGCCTAATTCCAAAATCTGTCAAACAAATCACCGTGTCAAGAACAGAGCAGTAGCTATTGAGAATTAGTACACATGTCTCAAAGAATCAGTAAACAAGAGGAAGAAGCTCTGATCACCGCTATAATGAAACAGATACATGCTATGCAAGTCCAGCTTGACAAACTTGAGAAAGAAAAGGAACCTAAAGAGTTCTCCATGGAAACTCTATGCTCTTTTCCATTTGATAAAGAATTGTACATGTCACCATTCCCTCAGACAAAATGTGAGCAATGTGACAACCCTTATGATACTTCTTCCACAGAGAGTGACACATCAAGCTTTGGAGACTATGATGACTATGATGATAGACAATGTAATGATACCTATGACACCTCTGTTCCTAAGAGTCCTCCTCATCGTGTGTTCCTACTTACTACAAATGGGCCGTCACATTGGATAGATCATGATGGTGATCCATATGATTCTGATTTTGAAAGAGACTTTGATGGCTTTTGTGGACAATACCTTGATGATGATCCATCTACTACTGCTGCGGACTATAAAATGCATCATGCTAGCTTGAAACATCAATACTATAAGGATCTCTCCTCTAAGAACTCTCTTGCTGAAAATAAAAATTATCTTCTCAAGCAAGATCATGTTAATGTTGAACCTTTGTCTAGTGATGGTTCCCTTCCATCCCCTACTTCCTCCAATACCTATACATTTCCTAAAGCTTCCAAGTCTTTCAAATCTTTCACAGAATCTTCATCTGACACAAGCCCTGATACTTTTCATGTGGTTCCCTATAGTTATCCTCCAGGGCTACCTCTTCAAGAAATTCAAGCTAACCTTCACTTGGCTGCAAATACTTTCAATAATGATAAACCTAAAGAGCCTAAGCCTTTATGCGCTACAATGCCTACTTCAGCTGGTCCTTCACCATCTTTGCAACAGTCTTCCATACCATTCCAACATGCTTGCTTGTCTTTAAAAGTGGCTCCATGTCAAGAGGACTCTAAAAATGATGAAGAAAAAAACATAAAGAAAGATCAAGATCAAGAACCCTCCATGTCATCCACTCCTTTTTCTGATGTCTCTTATCTGCCTCAAGGTTCTTTTGATCCTATAGACCCTTTTTCATGCATTCCACCATGTCTTAAGTCTTGTCCTAAGCAAGATCAAGCTACTACTTACACTGTTGAGCTTATTGACAATCAAAATAACCTTACTACACTTGTGCTTTCCAAAGATGATACTTCCATTAAGGTTGTTAAAAATGGTGTTGTTACTTCCAATGTTGAGCCTATTGAAAATCAAGAGAAAAATTATACGCTTATGCTTTCCAAAGATCCTTGTCAAGATCAAAGTCTTCCATCTTCTTGTTCTACCACTCCATGATTTCCACTTTCTACTCTTCCTGAGTCTTTGCAAGCTTTGAATAATCCTATCAAAGAAGGTTCTCCTATTCAAGATGTCCATGATTCTATTAAAAATTCTAATACTCACTCTTAAAATGCTGATATCCTTGGTTGTCATATAGATGCTGATGAACTTATTGATTATCTTTTTGCGTCTTCCACTTCCATTCTCAGACCTCTTCCACCAATACTAAGGGCTTCATGTCTACCTTCCATCTTGGGTCCTTATGTCCCTTCACTTTTCCCTCCTAACTCTCCTAATTCACCATCCATATTGGGTCCTTATGTCCCTCCATCTCCCATCTTTTCTCAAGATCAACATAGATGCATACCCTTGAATCCTTTTCATCCACCCACCCATCTAAACCAGTCATATCCTCCTTCTTCCACAAGTCCCAAGTCTTTTGGAAGTAACTTGAATGTTCAATACAAGAAAAAGAAGCAATATAAGAATCCATCAAAAAAAGAAGATCACCATGTCTCCTCTAATAGACATGGAAACATAAAGTCAAAAGAGATATCTAAGAAAAAAACTACAAGACAAGTATGGGTTCCAAAATCCATCATTGAAGATATTATCTCTAGATCATCAAAAGGAAATAAAAAGCCTATGGCTATATGGATTCCAAAGTCTCTCTTGAAAGATTCTGGTGTTGAGCAACAAGTGAAGTTGACATTCAAGCTTCCAAAGACTTCCACTTCATCTCCTTCCAAAACTATTCATCCATTCCATGTGCCTAAACCACAACCTCTGCTATCCATTCACCATATTCCTTCACGTATTCCTTCATTCACGATTCCTTCATCCTCTCACCACCCTTCAAAGTATGTGTTGACATTGAGCTTACCTTCCTTTCCACCTACCCTTTTACAATCCTTCCATGCATTATCCTTCTACATTCTATCATTTTTCCTCATTTGCCTATTCCTCCTATGTTCCAACCTCACTTGCTTTGCATAAAACCTTATCCTCCATTTTTCTCTTCCATCTCCCTTTCCCTATCAGCATCTTTGAGCATATCATTTTGAATCCTTGGCATATCATGGTTTATCCTTTCAAGGAGCATTATCTAAAAAGCTTGCCTTCTTCCAAAAAGAGAAAAAATAAAAGAAAAAAAAAAAATTGAAAATGTGCCTTGGTGAAAACTTGGAAACAGGCGCCTTGGTAGCAAAAGTAAAGAGAAAAAAAATTTCATCCTAAGGTGAAAACCACTCCTTTGTGGCACCTTGGATAAGTACCATAATGAAAACCTGGCAATCAGGCATCATGCGTAGTTCTTCTACATATTTCATCCATTTCATCTTCTCTCTTTGATCTTGACAATGTTGATCTATACACGAACATTTGGCTATTTTGTGAGTTGTCTGATGATGATCTTGCTTTCAATCCCTTCCTATTTAGCCTTCATATTTATTTTCCTCCATTCATTTTCACCTGTCACTATCCTTTTCCCCTTTGGTCTTGATCTAAGAAAGAAAGAGTAAAACACGGTGCTATGAAGCCTCTTGACATGTCTACTCCTTTGGATTGCATCCTTTCCTGCTCTTGCATTATGATTTTGTGACTTATCCTATGCTAGCCTTTCATTGCTTGTCCAAATGTGCTTGGGTATTCTTGAGGAGTTTTCCCTTGAGGATTTCTTCCCTTCATTATCCTTTATTCTCTTGTCTTCCATCTCTTCCACCAGCTTGTCAATCCCTCTTGTTCTCCACATTGCTAGACATTGAGACTGCATGATATGATCTTGGTTGGAAGTTTGCAAAGGAAAAAGAGCTACCAATATCAGAACTAGTATCAGAACCAGTATCAAAACTAGTATCAAAATTAATATTAGAACAAGTATCAAAACAAATATCAGAATAAGCATCAGAACTAGTATTAGAACTAGTATCAGAACCAATATCAGAACTAGTATCAGAAAAAGTATCAGAACAAGTATCAGAACCAGTATCAAAATAAGTATCAGAATCAGTATTAGAACCAATATCAAAACTAGTATCAGAATGCCTACTGGGGCTACACCATTCGCTTTAGTTTATGGGTCTGAAGCAGTACTACCTATTGAGGTTGAAATCCCATCACTCTGAATCAGAATGCATGGACTTGTCACTGATGAAGACTATAGAGTGTCTAGGTTACAAGAACTTGAATTACTAGATGAGCACAGGCAAGCAACGTATGATCATCTCAGAGTATATCAGAAGAGAATGTCTAGAGGCTACAACAAGAAAGTCAGACATAGAGAATTTCAGGTTGGTGATCTAGTCTTGAGAGAAAATTCTAAAAATCAATCCCATCGAGAACGCAAGGGGAAGTTCAAACCCAATTGGTTGGGTCCCTTTGTTATCACTACTACTTTTGGCTCTGGTGCCTATCAACTCTCAACGACTGAAGGAGAATAGTTCCGAGAACCAATCAACGTTCTCCATTTGAAGAAATTCTATGCCTAAGGCATTCATTGCTTGGTAAATGTCCTGAAAAAATCTTTAAAATTGGAAAAAGTCCTTAAAAAAATGAACATCTTGGTGAAAACCTAGAAATAGGCACTTTGATGATTCGCAAAAAAATCAGAAAATATCAAAAGTACAAAAAAAAAATTGAAAAATGAAAAATACAAAAAAAATGAGAAAAAGAAAAAGTGCCTTGGTGAAAACCTGGAAACAGGCGCCTTGATAGCAAAAATAGAATCTCTGCCAAGATGGTGAAAACCCAGCAAATGGGCACCACTTGTTTCAAAATGCTCCATCTATCTGTGCAATCTTGGTCTTTCCCAGCTTTTAGTCTTGCTTTAGTTTGTACATATCTCCCGATTTATTTTTGCATTTCCAGTTTTCAATAAGTCAGTCTGTACACCAATCAGCTCAAGCGTCTATATCCTATCAATGTTTAACACTTGGGGGCAATCAATGTCATATCCTATGGTCTCCCATGTATCTGAGACGTGTCATATCCAGTCAGAGTCCTTTGAAGCTTCAAGTTGAGTCAGTCAGTCAGTCTCGTCTCTAGAAAGGATTTTGCATCTACAACAATCAACCATCAAAACTCAACTGAAAATAATCTATATTTTTTACATGCTTTTATCTCCTTGTATGCTTACTAATTCGCATTGAGATTTTTGCATATTGTGTCCCTTTGAGCTCTTCAATGATGTTCTTTATAGGATTTAGAGAGTGATGACTAGGGGCATAATCTTTTCTTTGTCTTTTGCTTGTATGTGAAAATCTAACATCTTTGAAAATTTTGGATTGAAATGGTGTCTGACTGTAAGAGCCTCTATCTCGAATTGGATGGCCATGCGTACCTCGACCATTGATACTCAAAAAATTCAAGGAAGTTTGATCTAACTATTGTCTTTTTGAGTAAGTTCTTTCTCCTACTGTGGAACGTGATCTTGCCTAAGGATGTGAATGATAAAGGGTCACTACGGGTAATTCACATTAGATTTAGAATGATCTCTTGACTCTTTGATATGTTTGTAATGCAAGGCGTATTCAGGTCATCACGACATTCATGTTTTGATGCTTCTACAAATTGCTATATCAAAATAGACATGATATTCAGGTCATCCTGGCGTTTGTGCCTTGATGCTTATATCTAATCCGACATTCCAAAAATAAAATCAATATTCATATATCCATGGTTGTTGACTAATGGGTGTTGTATTGATTCTTGCGCATACAAATTGATATTCATATGTCTATAGTTTCATAGCTAGTGGGCATTGTATTGATTTATCCGGTTACCAAAAAGTTCAATGATGATAACAAATCGACATATGATCAGTGACTAGGTCTTAGGTCTTAGGTTGCATTTCATATTGCATGCTTCTTTGCATTTTTCATCTTTGCATGATCTCACAATGACTAAACGAACTTCAATGCTTAAACAATTCTTCATATCAATTCTTCAAATCTAACAAGAGCTGAATCTCACATGAAGATTCCTCCAACGAAGCAGCAAGTAGAATCCTTTTTTGGGATCAAAATTCAAATTTGAGATCATTCATATTATTAACTACTTGCATAATCGACCTTCAATCATCACAAAAATATATTATTCAACTTAACTGATTATCTAACATCAAACTATCAAAATTTCAACCTCTAAAACCACGACTTCTAAACGATGTAGAATGCATTCACCGGACGTGTATAACCACTTCTCAAATCAATTAGCATGCTTCTAAACTATAACACTGACTTTTCTTGTTAGATTTCAATTTTAATCCCGAAGGGGGCATGGTATTGCACATCAATTCAAAGTTTGTAAATCAAATTCTATCGATCAAATCTATCAATATCTTTCATCAGTGATCAAGACAAACAATCACGTCTAGTCGCTGATTCATCAAAAGTCCTCATCACTCGGGGCAAATCTATCATCACTTGGGGCATATCAGATTCATCGATCCATATCAATCTGGTATTCTCCTAATCTTGTAAACTGTATCAGTTTTTGCAACCATCAGATCATAGTGTTCTTTCCTTGGTTCTTCGACAACTGAAGGGTTTAGATGTGATACCTGCTAGTTCTGCTAAGACAATCAAGTCTAGAACGGGTCACTCACTTCTTATCAATTCTAAGGTTCAGAATCAGACATTTTGGCACTTTTTCGAAATCATCGGTTCATTGCTGCTATAGTAAACATTATCTCTGGTCATTCAGGACCTCCTATCTCAATATCTTTCAATCGGTTTCTATCTTGAGATCGGTTTATCTTTTGCATCAGTTTCATATCTTTATCAAACACAGACTATCTTTGAACCACTGCACTTTGCACAGTAATTCAAAGAGGGGCAAAATGTAATACCCCAAAAATGGGCTATAAGTTCATTAATCTCCTACATCTTCAATTCGAATGAAATCGACATCAAAGTCCTAATCTAAGACACATCTAAACATCATCGAATTATAATTGATTATCTTAAATTCTACATCGGGGAATATTCTTAGTAATATTCTTAATCATCATAATTATCTTTAATTTTATAATTATTTGGCAATAAATCACATTTATCCTAAAGTTTGATTAATTGAATATTTTCATATTTAATTAATTACATTTAATATTTGCCACTTAATTGTGTAATTAAATTTAATTCTATCTATTATTAATTGTATTATTTAATTTTGACAATAAATCTAATATCATATGAATAATTGATTAAATTCTTATTTAATTAGTTAAAGCAAGTTGTCATTATTTAATAATATAGTTTTTAATAAAAGTTTGATTAAATAATTGATTAACCCATAAATCAATTGTTTTATTTTTAAAAGCAGTTAAGTTGAAAATAAATCACTTTATTATTAAATTAATTCATAAATAAAACATGCACAATCATAAAAGCAAACAACTATCAATTATCAATTAAAGCTAAACTCTATTTTGAGTTAAAGCTTAGCTTTTGCATGTTTTTGTGAGTTAATTATCATTTATTTAAAAATAACTCAAAAATCAACCTGAGTTATTTGAGTGATTTATGGCTTTTTCCCATGCACCTCCAAAGCCCTGGATTTCTATAAAAATAAGGCTCATCTCTTCATAATTCATCTCTCAAATTTGCATCCAAGCATCTCATATTTTTGCACAATCACGCTGGAGAATTAGAATTGAAGAATCAAAGCTCTTGCGAATTGACATCTTTGTGAGATCAATCTTAGTTTTGTATTCATATTGCATATCATTGTTAGATTAGCATTGCATATCAATTTTCAATAGCATTCATAACATATCAATTTCATTCTTAGATAGTTTCATATCAAGTTTTTCATATAGATTAGTTTCATATCAGTTTATCATTCTTATTGCATAGAAATACCAAAAATATAGATTAATTGCATTCAATCTCATATCTAGATCAATTGCATTCAAATCCTTTGTTTAGGTGTCGTCTAGGTCATTGATCTTGATAACAATCTGAGAACATCAATCTCGCACCTATTAGAAGGCAGTAAATCACTTGGTTAGATTAGATTTCAATTTTGCATGATTTTTTATTATCACTAACCTCTAATGTTTTACTGAAGTGTTGTGTCTACAGATCAGGTACAATTTTCACACACACACTAATATGAATATTCCTTATGAAAGGATGGACTCTGTTAGGAGTCTTATGAAATACATTTAGTACATATGAATCCTTGTTAGGAGATTTTGAATCCCTATTAAAAGATTCTAACCCTGTTAAGAGTTATGAAAGATAGAAGGACCCATTAACCAAACAACTTTAGGGTAAGATCACTGAACACACTGTCCAAATAATCTTTGCATTACTCAATAGAATAATATGTTACCTCTTCTCTGACTATGCCAAACCATACTCACTATTACATCAGATCTCAATTTCAGATCTATGTACTTCGCATGTCTTCCTCCACAAATTTGCTTTCATACTTAGCTCTTTTCTTCACTTCATGTATACAGCATCACACACAATCACTACTACCATATCATAATTACAAACTTTCACATTCCTACTTCATTACAATAAGGAAATACATTCCTTCCTTTATACCACACTCAAATAATTACAAATGAGTCGGCATACAATTATAAAATAAAAGTTTCCACAGGCTACACCAAAATTATACAAAATTGTCGGCTTCCAAATATAATAAATCTTCACTCGTGTGACCTTGAAGTCTGTACTATCATCCACATCACTATCAATGTGTCTTCAAGTTCCCTTTAACTCAATATCACATAGCTCCAACTACAATAACCCATGTGCGCTAATCCAAACTCTGTCTACTTCTCTGCAAGTCTTCGGTAAATCACTATGTTGACATCAATGACAATCATAGTCATGAATACAACAATAACTACTATAGAATGGCTGCCAAACATTTTACATTCATTCCTAACACTATCCATGATGCTCATTATATATGGGGGCATCCTTTGTACATACTTATTTATCCTGAAAAAATCCAAAAAAATGATATATTGTCAACAAATTCTAAAAATCAAAAAATATCTTGAAAAAAATGATCATCTTAGTGAAAACCTAGCAATAGGTGCTTTGATGTATCTCCAAAAAAATTATATATTCCAAAAATACCAAAAAAGAAAGAAAAAGTGCCTTGGTGAAAACTTGGAAACAAGCTCCTTGGTAGCAAAAATACAAAAAAAATATAAAAAGTCTTGAAAACGGGCGCTACTTGAGGCCTTTGCACCCCTGTTTCTTAGCACATGTCCTTGACACTTAGCCTTTCTCCATCATGCCTTGTCATTGTTGCCTTGGTTTGAAATTGGTCTTTGTCTTTGTTTAGGGGGCATAACTATGTTAGCTTTGGTCTCTTGGATGCATTAGTCTTTAGGACACCTCACAAATGATGTTTTTAAAGACCACCCCAACTGTGTTTTTTACCACAACCACGAGGGAATTTGTGGGGGACATTCCAATGATCTTTCCAATATATATATCCTTGTTAAGCCACCTTATAATTACAAGGGTGTTGGCCTTGGCTTTTTCAATCATCTTATCTTTGTCTTGATGTGTTCCCATCCGTCGATCACAAGTCTGGGTTGTTTTGTGATCCCAAATCGATCTCACACTTCAACTACATTATTTGACTACATGTGTTCCCATAAAGATCACACATTACCCAAAGAGGGGAAAATGCATGCACCCTAAAATGGTCGCCTAGACTATGGGCCCCCATTCATCATTTTATCAATTTCCTGAATCAATGCTTTGCAATATTTTTAATTCAAATAAATTTTCTTGATCAAATCGTAATTAATTCAAATATTTCAATATTTTCTAAGGTTGATCATCTTATCCTAAGCCTTGTTTAATTAAAAGAAAACTTTCCTTTTAATTAAATAAAAGAAAATCTTTTAGTTAAATAATAAAATCACTTTAGCCTAAGCCACATTTAATTTAAAGAACGAATCTCTTTTAAATAAATAAAAAATCTTTTAATTAAATAATGGAAACCACTTTTCTAAAAATAATAAATAAATAATAAAAATTTTTTTAAAAAAAAAAGACTTTTTGTCTACACATTGAATGCACACTTTCCAAGATGAGTGGAATCTCCTTTTGCATCTTAATCTCTTCCACACATATTTTTGCCTCTTAACCATGTCCATTGATTTTGCCTCTTGAGAATCTTGAGCACATGGATCAACCAAAATTTAATCTCCACCATTGCTCATTTCTTTTTGCCTCTTAATTTTGACCATCCATTCATTTCTTAATCTTTTATAAGGAACCCTCTCCTTCTCATTTTAGAGATCTAGATTTTAGGAATCCAGATTTTAGAGACCCAGATTTTATGTTATTTTTATGCTGCAAGTTTGGAGAGCAATTTTGGAGAGTTTGAGCACTTGAGCTTGAACATTGCAGCTTCTCTTTTCTTGTCTTCTTCTCTCATGCCTCCATGGAAATCCATTTAGATTACTCTTACACTTTCAAATTAGATTAGATTCATATTTTATTTCATAGAATAATCTTGCATGCGTATTTCCTTTCATAGATTATTTTTCTTTCATATATTTTTCTCTTATAGAATAAACTTCCATTTGGATGCATATTTGATGATCATGGAGAATAGCACTCTTGATTTTCCTCTTTGAATCTCTCATTTTATGGTGTACCTGCATGGGCACAAACTAAGTTTTAATTGAGGGCCTCCATTATAAACCCTTGCACTTCAGGAATAGAGAGCTATGAGTCACCATTTGAGACCTCATTCTTGAGCAATCTTAGATATAATGACTCATAGAAGTGTGTCAACATTTTAGCACACATAATTAACCCTAATTCTACCTTTGCCTTTGCTGCCCTTGCATCAAGTGGTATTAGAGAAAGTTCTTTCTTATGGATTGGATCATGGAGAACCTTATTGGATTGGTTATAAGGTGGAAGATCTGAGTTCTAACCTATAACTTGTAGAAGGTTATGATCTTTCTGGAACCTAATTGTCAAGATGGTTCAAGGTAGAGGAAATGATAATGCTATCATGGATATGTTGAGGCAGATTACAAATAGGCTTGAAAATATAGAGACAGCCCAGAGAAGAGGTGCACATCTTGAAGATGTTAGTGATGAAGAAGAGGTAGCACCTAATCCTAAACCTAAAGTTGAATAGGATGAGGAAAAACTTTTGAGAGTTTTGTCTAAGGCTAATTCCAAACCTGCAGTTGAAGTTTCTTTCTATGATGGAAGACTTGAGACCGATGCACTTTTGGATTGGATCTTTGAGATAGATAATTACTTTGAGTATGAAGGTACTCCTAATAACAAGAAGGTTATGTTGGAAATATAGATGCAGTAACTAAGAGGGGGGGGTGAATCAGTTAACCACAAAAATATTACCACTGATCCTTTAAATATCTTAACAAATTATTTACTGTGCCACTCGGTAAATATATAGAGAAATGCTAAAAACTTGATCCTTGAAGTGTGTAATAATTAAACTATTTTTAAGCATTCATCACTGATTAACTTACATGAATAAAGAAAATAACATGAACATAAGAGACACCAGATTTACTGTGGAAACCCAATATGGAAAAAACCACCAATGTAACTAGTTACTATTTTTCACTCTTCTGAAGTGATGCCCAGTTAGAAGCCAGCACGGTAAAAGGTTACAAAACACACTGTTAGGTGTGACCTTGTTAGAGGATTTAATCACCCTGCTAGGAGTGGCCTTGTAAGAGGTCTTGAAACAATTCAATAGAACTGTTACCTTGTTAGAGGATTTACAAAATGGTTGTTAAACCAACTCGGTTAAGAGATTTTGATATCACTACTACAATTGTTAGAGAGTAACAATGAAATGACCTACAGCTGAATTGCTGAATATAGATCTCTGTTCTATTTCACAAGATCCTTACTGATCAATTAAATCTTTGCTGCTCCTCAAGGATATCTGACCATCCTTCAAAATTTGCACACACCTTTCTTCAAAATGATTTATGCATGTTGTATATCTTTTATTCACCATTTGACCTTCCATATATATATGCCATTTCATAATCATTTAGATTGTCAAGTCGGAACTAATAATTATTATGATAGTCAGCTGGGATAAACAAACTATAATAAAAAAATTCTTTGAAAGGGCCCACCTTGCTCGGTAAACATTAATTCTGAAAAGATTTCCTTTGGTGACCGAGAGAACTCGGTAACCTCAATGAATTTTGCAACATCCTTTGGAGACCAAGAGAGCTCGGTAAGCACTAATTTTCCTTCGATAACCGAGGAGGCTCGGTTAACACTATTATCCTATCATGTTTCCTTTAGACACCCGAGAGAACTCGGTAGACACTAAAAACTGCCTAGCTGACCAACTAAGCTCGGTAGATACTGAGAACCACTTAGCTGAATGATTGAACTCGGTAGATACTGAGAATGATAATTGATATGACATTTGTGTGACATCAAAGACAACACATAGCTAATCCAACAATGTCCTTCAGATAATTGTATCCAACAATCTCCCTCTTTAGCATTGATGGCAACACAACATGTCATAGCACAGTGAAATTTCATAAATAAACCAAGAGTAAGAAACATATCCTTAGCTTCATTCTGATTCCCATCATCTTCAAACTTCTTTCTCAGACTGAGAACTCTCCCTCTTAACTTCTCAAATTATTCTTCTTAGAAATTTCTTGAAATGACAACAAACTCTCCCTCTTTGACAACACATGCCAAAGACAACTAACATAGTTTCGGTAAATATCAATGTACCTTATGTACTGATTCATATGCAATGATTCCTTGACTATGCTGCATCAACTAATTGATCTTCAACATGTTCTGGTTGATGCATCACTAAAACTTTATTTAGTGAACCTCGAACAGGGGAGTGACCCCTAACTTGCCTCTTAGATACAAGAATGCATCCTTAGGTAGTGGTTTGGTGAAGATATCTACAATTTGTTGTTTTGTATGAATATATTCCAATTTGATTTCCTTGTCCTACACCAATTCTCTAACAAAGTGATATTTAATTGCAATGTGCTTAGTTTTGGAATGCATTACTGGATTCTTTGAAATATTTATTGCACTTGTATTATCATAAAACATAACAACTAGTTCTTTGATCTCAACCTTCATGCCTTCCAAAAGCTATTTAAACCATATAATATTAGAGCAGTTTACTGCTGCAGCAACATATTCTGCTTCTACTGTGGATTGGGATGTGCAGTTTTTCTTTTTACTAGTCCAAGATACTAACCTCTTGCCAAGAAAGAATGTACCACCACTTGTACTCTTTCTGTCATCAATGTTTCCTACCCAATCAGCATCAGTAAACACTTTTAAATCCAGATTGCCTCCAAATTTATACCACAAGCCATAATCTTCAGTTCCCCTTAAATACCTCAAGATTCTTTTGATTGCCATCATGTGATTTTCTCTGGGTTTAGCTGAGAATCTTGCCACTATTCCAACTACTAAGGCAATATCAGGCCTTGTGTGTACTACATATTGTAATTTTCCAATCATTGATCTGTATAAGGTCTGATCTACTTCTTTTGAATCATCATCTTTGGTAAGCTTCAGTCCAGTACACATGGGTGTACCAACTGGTTTTGAATCTTCCATACCAAATTTCTTAAGTATTTCCCTGATATATTTAGACTGAGTAATGTAGATACCATTTTTGTTCTGCTGAATCTGAAGTCCAAAATTTTTTTTTATCTGACCAAACATAGAAATTTCAAATTCTTTGTTCATAAGCTCTGAAAATTCTTTGCACTGATCATCATTTCTTGTAAACAAAGTATCATCCACAAATATTTCTACCAAAACAATTTTGTTATCTGATCCTTCTTTGATGTATAAATTGTTGGTCATTAGCCCTTTTGAAATCAATTTGAGTAAGATAGTTATGTAATCTTTCATACCATGCTCTAGGAGCTTGTTTCAGACCATACAATACTTTGTGTAATTTGTAGACCATATCCCTTTTGTCTGGATCAATAAAACCTTTAGGTTGCTCAATGTAGACTTCTTCCTCAAGAATACCATTGAGAAAAAAAGATTTGATATCCATCTAATATACCTTAAATCCTTTATGTGCTGCATATGCAAGTAAAGTCCTCACACCTTCTAATATTGCAACAGGAGCAAAAGTCTCTGCATAATCTATTCCTTCTTTTTGAGAATATCCTTTACATACCAATCTTGCTTTTTTTCTTGATACTTGACCATCTTCATTCAACTTATTTCTGAATACCCATTTTGTCCCAATTACATTTTTATCTTTAGGCCTAGGTACAAGAGTCCATGTCTTATTTTTCTCTATTTGCTCTATTTCTTCATTCATAGCCTCAATCCAACTTTCATTTTCTAATGCATCTTTGACATTTTTAGGTTCAAAATCAGTAAATAAACATGTACCTTTTAGTTTACTTCTTTTCATAGTACCATCTGATTTGTTTCCAATAATCTGATCTAGTTTATGATGCTTTCTGACGTACTTGGCTAATACAGGTTCCTTGCTTCCTGAATGAGTTACATTGTCATCTTCTTCATCTTCAGGTTCAGAATGCTCAGGCTCGGTAGATACTTGCTCGATAGCTTCAGACTGAAACTCGGTACTTTGTGACTTGGTCTGAACTTCTTCTTGTGACTCGGTTACTATACTGGGCTCGATAGATGTAGTCTCCTTACATGTGTCTGGCAATGTATCAGGTTCGATGTAAACAAATTTTCTGTAGTCCTCTAGTTCCTTTTTGCTTTCTTCTTCAATCTTTTCAACAAACTCATCAATTCTCACATGTGCACTTTCTATGATTTTGTGAGTAGACAAATTTAGACATCTATATGCCTTACTTTTGCAAGAATATCCCAAAAATATTCCTTCATCACTTTTTACATCAAATTTTCCTTTTCTAGATTCTTTCAAGATGTAACATTTACTACCAAATACTCTTAGGTAACTTACATTTGGTTTGTAGCCATACCATAGCTCATATGGAGTCTTGAATGTGTCTTTTCTCAGCTGTACTCGGTTCAAGGTATGAACTGCAGTGCTAATAGCTTCCTTCCAGTATTTCATAGCAATGTTCTTTTCAATCATTAGAGTCCTTGCACAGTCCATGATAGATCTGTTCCTTCTTTTAGCTATTCCATTCTACTCAGGAGTTCTCGGGGCTGATACCTATCTTTTGATTCCTCTTTCAATGTAGAAATTATTGAATTGATGGGAGATGAATTCACCACCTCTGTCTGATCTCAAGCATTTTATTCTTTTTCCTATTTCCATTTCTACTCTTGCTAAATACCATTTGAACTTCTCAAATGCTTTAGACTTTTCTCTTAAATACATAACAATCATCATTCTAGAATAATCATCAACAAAGAGAATAAAGAATTTTTCTCTGGTATAGCTCCCAATTCTAATAGGTCCACATAAATCAGTATGCACAATTTCCAAAATATCTTCAGACTAATAGTTTTTACTTTTGAAACTAGACTTTCCCATTTTACCAATTTGACAATTCTTGCATAGACCAACATCAGGTTTCTTCAAAGTAGGAATACCTCTTACTTTCTTGAATTTGCTTATGTTCATCATGTTGTCAAAATTTACATGACATAACCTTTCGTGCCATAACCAACTTTCTTCAATTTGAGCAATAAAACATGAGTAATCACCAAGATCAAGATAAAATAGGTTACCTTTGGTTTGTTTGCCTGATCCTATCAGTTTTCCTTTGTCATCCAGTAGTCTTGCTTTGCCATTAATGAATTTAACCTTGAATCCAATGTTGATTAGTTGTGCTACACTTAGAAGATTATGCTTTAGTCCTTCGACCCAATATGCATTATCACATATAAGTTCTTTGGTTAATGAAATTCATCCCTTTCCTTTTATACAACAGGGTTCATTGTTTCCAAACCTTACATTACCACCATCAAAGTTTTCAAAGTGTTCAAACTTGGTCTATTCACCAGTCATATGATGTGAACATCCACTATCTATAATCCATGTATCATTCTTTCTTATATGAGAGATAAGTGCCATCTCATCTTCATCATTATCAGATTCATCTTTTACAGCAATGAAAACAATTTCTTCTTCACTATCATCTGAATCTTTAGCTAAGAAACATGTTTTCTTACCTTTATCCTTGAATGATTTGAAATTTTTCTTGCCATTGTACTTGTAATTTTTCTTCTCATCTTTGCTTTTCTTGTTTGGACACCTAGCTGCAATATGACCAATTTCTTCACATGAAAAACAAATTAAGGGAGTTTTACCTCTGTATTTTCCTCTACCTCTTGAATAATTCTTTGCAAGTAATGCTTCAATAACTTCAAGATCGCTATCAGAACTTTCTTCTAATTCTTCTTCACTTTCTGATTGGATTTTCTTCCCTTTCTTGAGTGAAAGTTTGGCCTCAAAAGCTGATTCAATATTTTTAGAAGTTGGAACATAGTTGTCATAGTTATCCAATTCAAAGGCTGTCAATCTTCCAACTAAGGCATCCAAAGTTATATTGTGATTTTCTTCACATCTTCTTTCTTGAATAGCAGAAACTCTTATTGCATAAATAGGGAGTAATGTTCTAAGAACCTTACTTATAACTGTTTCATCATCAATTTTTCCTCCAGAAGCTGTGATTGCACTAACACTTGTCTTGATCCTTTCAACATATTTGGCAATGTTTTCTTCTTCTCTCATTTTCATTTGATCAAACTGTCCTCTTAGGCTCTCTGCTTTGGCTCTCTTCACATTGTCATCACCACCATAGATTTTCTTCAGCTTGTTCCACATTTCATGAGCAGTTGTGCAGTCTTTGATTTCATCAAATTCTTCATAGCTAAGAGCTGATGCAATGTCTATCATCATAGTGTTATGGTTCTTCTTCTCTGCAATGTCTTCAACAGTTAATGTGCCAGTAGGAATTGTGTATTCTTGATCAATATATTTGCATCCTAAATCACCAATGGAGGCCAGATGTAATCTCATGAGACCTTGCCATGCTGAAAAGTTATTTCTGTTAAGCCTTGGAATTTCTCTTTTGTAAGACATCCTGATCTTTAGCTTAGGTCTTTGAAACCCTTCCTGCAAGCACCAAAAGCTCTAATACCAATTGTTCGAAATATAGATGCAGTAACTGAGAGGGGGGGGTGAATTAGTTAACCACAAAAATATTACCACTGATCCCTTAAATATCTTAACAAATTATTTACTGTGCCACTCGGTGAATATACAGAGAAATGCTAAAAACTTGATCCTTGAAGTGTGTAATAATTAAACTATTCTTAAGCATTCATCACTGATTAAATTACATGAATAAAGAAAATAACATGAACACAAGAGACATCAGATTTATCGTGGAAACCCAATATGGGAAAAACCACCAATGTAACTAGTTACTATTTTTCACTCTTTTGAAGTGATGCCCGGTTAGAAGCCAACCCGGTAAAAGGTTACAAAACACACTGTTAGGTGTGACCTTGTTAGAGGATTTAATCACCCTGCTAGGAGTGGCCTTGTAAGAGGTCTTGAAACAATTCAATAGAACTGTTACCTTGTTAGAGGATTTACAAAATGGTTGTTAAACCAACTCGGTTAAGAGATTTTGATATCACTGCTATAATTGTTAGAGAGTAACAATGAAATGACCTGCAACTGAATTGTTGAATATAGATCTCTGTTCTATTTCACTAGATCCTTACTGATCAATTCAATCTTTGCTGCTCCTCAAGGATATCTGACCATCCTTCAAAATTCGCACACACCTTTCTTCAAAATGATTTCTGCATGCTATATATCTTTTATTCACCATTTGACCTTCTATATATATATGCCATTTCATAATCATTTAGATTGTCAAGTCGACACTAATAATTATTATGATAGTCGGCTGGGATAAACAAACTGTAATAAAAAAATTCTTTGAAAGGGCCCACCTTGCTCGGTAAACATTAATCCTGAAAAGATTTCCTTCGGTGACTTAGAGAACTCAGTAACCATAGCAAATTTTACAACATCCTTTGGAGACCGAGAGAGCTCGGTAACCACTAATTTTCCTTTGATAACCAAGGAGGCTCGATTAACACTGTTATCCTATCATGTTTCCTTTAGACACCTGAGAGAACTCGGTAGACACTAAAAACTGCCTAGCTGACCGACTGAGCTCGGTAGATACTGAGAACTGCTTAGCTGACCGACTAAACTAGGTAGATACTGAGAACAATAATTAATATGACATTTGTGTGACATCAAAGACAACACATAGCTAATCCAATAATGTCCTTTAGACAATTGTATCCAACAGGTTAAGATAGTAGTCACAAAGTTGAAAGGTCATGCATCTCTTTGGTGGAATCATTTTCAAATTGAGAGACAGAAGAGAGGAAAAGAAAAGATCAAGACATGGATGAAAATGCTTGGAAAGATGAAGAAGAAGTTTCTTCCAGCTGACTACCAAGTTAGTTTGATGAGAAAGATGCAAAATTTGAGACAAAAGGACATGAGTGTGAAAGAATATATTGAGGAATTTTATAAATTGGATATCAGATCTTGACATGTGGATGATGAAGTTAAGAAGGTGGCTAGATACCTGAATGGACTAAGGATATCAATTCAAGATGAGATCAGTTATGTTAAAATGGATAGTGTGGAAGAAGCATACTAATTTTCTTTGAGGTAGAAGAGAGATTGACAAAGAGACATGAACAAAGACAAAGAGGAAGAGGTGGAAGATTTTAGAGAAGTAGAGGTAGATCTTATGGAGAAAGTAGTAGATCTGACAATGCAGTACAAGATAAAGGATGGAAAGATGAACCTGTTAGTAGAAGAGGTAACTACTATAGAGGTAGCTATACTATTTACTCTAAGAATAACAATAATGGGAAAAGAGAAGAGAAATCTTGGTTTAAAGGTACTTGTTACAAATGTGGTGAAGAAGGACATAGAGCTTTTGAATGTACTAACTCTAGAAAGAAGATTGGAGGTAGTGGCAGAAACAATTTGGCTTGTGAAGAAGTTGAGGAAATGTCTAATGAACCTGAACATGGTGAGAACTTGATGCTAAGAAGGATCTTGTGGAATGAAGAAGTTGATGAGGAACTTATTTTGAGGAAAAGTTTGTTCAGAACCAGATGTAAGATCATAGACAAATGTTGCAAGGTAATCATTGATAGTGGAAGTTCTGATAATTTGGCATCTAAAGAGCTAGTTAATAAATTGTAGTTGTAGAGATTGAAACATCCTAAGCCTTACCATATTTCTTAGATCCAAAAGGAGCATAAACTACTTGTAAGTCAACAATGCCTTGTTCAATTCAAAATTTGGAATTATCATGATGAAGTCTTGTGTGATATTATGCCTATGGATTGTTGTCATATTCTTTTGGGTAGACCTTGGCAATATGATAGGAGAGTTTTGCATGATGGTAGATTGAATCAATATACTATTTGGATGAACATAAAGAAAAAAATATTATTGTCTTTAGTAGAGAAGTCCGATGATGAAGGTCATTGTACTATAGTCAAAGTGTGCTTGGTTGATGGTAAAAAGTTTGCAAGAGAAATAAAAGAACAAAATATTCATTTTTCTTTAATTCCAAGGAAAACTGAGAAACAAGATGAGTTAGAACATGCACCTAAGGTTAAACCTTTGTTGACTAAATTTCATGACATCATTTCTAATAATGTACCTGATGGATTACTACCTATGAGAAATATAAGTCATTGTATGGATTTGATACCTGGAGCTAGTTTTCCTAATAAAGAACCACATAGGTTAACACTTGATGAAAATACTGAGTTGAATAGACATGTGTAAGAATTTCTTGAGAGAGGTTTGATTAGAGAAAGTTTGAGTCCTTGTGCAGTACCTGCTATGTTAACACCTAAAAAAAATGGAGAATGGAGAATGTGCACTGATTCTAGAGCTATAAACAAGATAACAGTAAAATACAGATTTCCTTTGCCTAGGATGGATGACATAATGGATAGTTTGAGTGGAGTGAAGTATTTCAAAAAGATTGATTTTAAAAGTGGAATTCACCAGATTAGAATTAGAGAAGGGGATGAATGGAAAACTTCTTTTAAGACTAATGAAGGTTTGTATGAATGGTTGGTTATGCCTTTTGGTTTGACTAATGCACCTAGTACTTTCATGAGGCTGATGAATGAAGTTTTGAAAATATTCTTGGGTAAGTTTTTAATTTTATATCTTGATGACATTTTGATATTCAGTAAGAATAAGGAAGAACATCTTGAGCATATCAGACAAGTATTGCAGAGATTGAAGGAAGAAAAGTTACTGATTAATTTGAAGAAATGTTCATTTTTGAAAGAAGAGATTGTGTACCTTGGTTTTGTAATTTTAGCTAATAGATTAAAGATGGACCCTAAGAAAGTGAGAGTTATACTTGATTGACCTACACCAGAGAATGTTGGAGAGGTAAGATCATTTCATGGATTGGAAAGTTTTTATAGGAAGTTCATCAAAAATTTCAGTTCTATTTGTAATGCTATGACTAAAACTATGAGAGGAGATAAAAGGGATTTCAAATGGACACATGGAGCACAAAAAAGTTTTGAAACATTGAAACAAAGAATTGCAGAGTTTCCTACACTTGCTTTGCCTGATTTTAGTAAAGTTTTTCAAGTTGAATGTGATGCCAGTGGAAGTGCAATTGGATCTATTTTGAGTCAAGAAAGAAGACCTGTAGCTTTCTTTAGTGAAAATTTGAATGATGCTAAGAGAAAATATTCAATTTATGACTAGGAATTCTATGCTATTGTTCTAGCTTTAAAGAAATGGAGACAATATTTGATGCCTAAAGATTTTGTGTTGTATACTGACCATAAAGCTTTGTAGTATTTGGGAAGTCAAAATAAGTTGAATCATAGACATATGAAGTGGGTTGAGTTCTTGTAGAATTTTTCCTTTTCATTGAAGCATAAAAGTGGATAGTCAAATAAGGTTGCTGATGTCTTGAGCCAAAGAATAAATTTGCTGACAGAAATAAAAGTTGAGGTACTTGGTTTTGATAGTTTGAAATATTTGTATGAGACTGACATTGATTTTGTAGAATGTTGGAAAGCTTGTAAGGAACAAACAGTGAGTGATAAGTGGACTGATTATTTCATTCAAGAATACATGTTGTTTAAAGGAGTTCATTTGTGCATACCTAGAGAATCTGTGAGAGAAAACATAATGAAAGAGAAACATAGTGGTGGACTTGCTGGACATTTTGGGATTGATAAGATTGTGAAATTGAATTTAGAAAGATACTTTTGGTCACAGATTTATAGAGATGTATAGAGAATGGTTAGAGGTCGTAGAATTTTCCAAACAGCAAAAGGAACTAGTCAAAATTTGGGATTATATAGACCTTTTCCTGTACCTAATAGACCTTGGGAAGATGTGAGTATGGACCTTTTTTCTTGGATTTCCTAAAACTCAGAGAGGTAATTATTCTATTTTGGTAGTGGTTGAAATATTTTCTAAGATGACTCATTTCATACCTTGTAAGAAGACATATGATGCATTACATGTAGCTCAATTATTCTTCAAGGAAGTGGTAAGATTTCATGGTTTGACTAAGTCTATTGTTTCAAAAAGAGATACTAAGTTTACAGGTTATTTTTGGAGAACACTTTGGAAGAAGATGAATACTTAATTAAAGTTTCATTCTACATTTCACCCTCAAACAGATGGATAGACTGAAGTTGTGAACAGAAGTTTGGGAAAATTTTTGAGATGTTTAGTTGGAGATAAGCCTTCTAATTGGGATTTGGTTTTGGCACAAGCAGAGTTTGCATATAATAATTCTATAAATAGAAGCACTAAGAGGACACCATTTGAGATTTTTACTGGATTTTATCCTAAGAGAGCCACAGAGTTGAGGGATTTACCTACTGAGACTAGAAGAAGTGTTGAAGTTGAAGATTTTGTAGTATATATGAGAACTTTTCATGATGAAGTTAAAAGGAACTTGGAGGACAGTAATTTGAAATATAAATATAGAGCAGATAAGAGAAGGAGATATAAATCTTTTTAAGTTGGAGATGAGGTTATGATTAATTTGAAGAAGAATAGATTTCTAGTTGGTACCTACAACAAGCTAAAAATGAAGAAGTTTGGACCTTGTAAGATTCTGAAGAATTTTGACAGTGGAAATGCTTATGAAGTGGAATTACCAGAGGACATGGATATATCACCTATATTAAACATTGCTGATATATTTGAGTAATTTGAATCAAATGATGAGATAGAAGATGATCTAAATTATCCTAAGAAGGATAGAGATATCATTGAGAAGATCTTGAATGGTAGAGTAATAAAGAGTACAAGAGGAAAATACTACATGGAATACCTAGTTCAGTGGAAAGATAAGCCAGTTGAAGATAGTTCATGGATTACACAAGCTGAGTTGGATCTTTATGATTCAGGTTAGAATATGAGCAGTGCCTAATGTGAACATCATTTCTTTTGTTACCCTAGGTGTCTGATACAGGAGCATCTTGGGTCTTGAGAAATCTTGCATCACCAAAAATATTTCTTGTTTCCTATACCTCTATGTTGTTTGTTTTGTAGCCATTGCTACTGTTGGTTTCTTGCCTTGAAAAGTTAATACAATGATGTGGACCTAATATTTAGCTTTCTCCTAAGGGTGCATGTCCTAATTGATTTGGATCTAGAGGTTATAAATATTTTCCTCAGGCATCAATTTTCTGCTAGTTTCGCTCATGAAACATGTGGTATTTCATCTTGTGTGGTTCTGCGCAAGGAAATTGAAGCTTGCGCAGTTGGGGATCTATTCTTGGATCATGTGTGGACCTAAATGCAAATTCACATCATGTTTTTTTATTTCTTTCTTTAGTTTTGGTTTCTCCTCCTAAGTGGACCTATAATGTAATTAAATTTTGATTGGCCGACTTGTGGCTTTGCTGGCTATATATTTGGAGCTTGGGTTGATGTAGAGAGGGATTTCTAAGAAGTTCAAAGTGGTACTAGTTAGAGGATAATAGAAGAAAAGGATAATATGCAAGCTATGATTCTAATTTGATAATTTCATTGTATAAGGCCGAAACCTGGAAGGCTTCACAGTCGAGCATGTTGAAAGATATAATATAATTGCACCAATGTTGTTACTAGTTGCGTGTCTCATATCCATTGTGTTTTCACTAATTTCATATGATTTTCTTATTGCTTCCATGTATAACTCCTCGCAGGGCTTGTTTGTGGGTTTAAGTAGTCTCAATTAACCTTGATTCTCCCTTCACCTTCTCTGCCCTTGCATCATATTATGATAAACCCAAATGATTTGGGTGCATTGAGATTACAATTAGTAGAGAAAGATACAATATACAAGAGGTTACAAAAGGAAAGAGAGGCTTAGAAAATGAATGCATTAATAGAAAGAGAGTCTCTACTTAGAAAGATTAATAAACTAAGGGAGAGAAACAAAATGTTTTCTTCTACTCCCAAATCTCTGAAGCATAAAATTTTTGGTGACCTTGCTGCTTTGAGAAGTGAGAAAGAACATCTGTTGTAGGACCATGAGTTTGAACAAGAGGGCCCTATGATTAGACAAGTCCATAGTTATGCTTCTCAGCCTAAAGATAAAAATGAAAGTGAAACTACTAGACCTACTGCTATTGTTAATGAAAAGGGAAAGAAAAAGATGGTTGGGATGCAAATAAATCTGTGGCAAGACCGAAAGTCCCACCACCTATTTCAAGTGAAGACATAGAGATGGAGAATAAAAGGAAGGAAAGAGATGATCTAGAAAGGGAATTGGAGAAGGTTGAAGTTGAAGCGTCTACTACAAAAACAAGAAGGATGATCTAGTTCTTGAAGTCTTCATCTGCAAACACTCTTGGACCATCTACTATTGAAATAGGTATGCCATCTACAACTTCTAATACTATTCCACTTGGTAATGTTACTACTCATAATCCACTTTCTACTTCATCTACCAAGTTAAATGTTGACCCTAAACAACAGTCGAGTGTACAAGTAGGTGGAATTATAGCTGTAAATGCTACTTCCAGTGGAAACACTAGTTTTAAGTTTTCAAAGAAGACCTATGTAATTAGAAGGGTATAGGAAAATTAGCTTTGATGGAATACCAGGTTACCCAAATGCTTTCCTGGATGATATAAGAGATAAAGTAACCAATTTTTTTAGTAATAATGCCATTAGTTGTGAAGAACACCTTAGGTTATTTGTTGATATGCTAAATGACTATGAAATTGAGCATGAGGATGTAGTCATGAAACTGTTTATTCAGTCCTTGGTGGAAGATGCTAGAGACTGGTTCAAAAGACTCCCTGACCATTATATTGATACATGAGATGCTTTTGAAAAATGCATCAAGGAATAATATGGTGATAGGCCTAATGCTAGTTTCATGCTAAATGAATTTAACACCATAAGGAAGAAGTAGAATGAGTTTGCTGCTGAGTTCAACATGAGATTTCAGAAGGGTATGCATAAGTTGTTTCAAGTTATGAGATTAGATGACAATGTCTATCTGACCACATACTTCAATGCCTTTGATGGCAAGATTGGATACTTACTAAGAGACAAAGAACCTAGAACTCTTAGAGATGCCTTTAAAATTGTTGTCAACATTGAGAATAATATGAGAATATCTAGAAAACTAGGTGCGAAAAGAGATGATCTTAAGTTGTTTGGGGACAAAAAATATAAAAGGGATAATGAAAGAAATGTTGGAAACAAGAGACAAGAAGAAGATAAGTTGGATAAAGTGTTAAGTTCACTAAAAGACTTGAAAGAACCTAGTAACAGAAATGATAAGGTTTATGCTACAAAAAAGCCTCATTTTAACAATAACTTCAATAGGCAGAGCAGGCTGCAGAATTACCCTTATAACACCCAATGGAAGGATGGAAAACCTATTGTTCTTGCTACAAAAGAAAATAATGACAAAGTTATCCCTGATCCTTTGCAAAAGGATTCTATAAATGTCATGAAGGATACACCGTGGTGTATGGCTGGCCAATATCCTCATTCTATAGAACATTGTGTGGTTGCATAATCCATAGTTGCATACCAAGATGATGGCATAGAAGAATTAGACCAGGAAGAAAATAATGATGACATTGGTTTTAATCTTGTTGATTCATATTTGTGACATTAAGATGTTTCTAACACTGATGAAGAAATTGATGTGTGTTTGAAAAGACACAATAAGGCATTATTCCATCAAGAAATCTTTTTTGATGATGAAGAGATTGATGAAAAGACATGTAACATGAACTTTTCCTCAAAGCAAGTGAATTTGAGAAGACCTTCAAAAGAGGAAATTGCTAGGATTACTGTAGAGATGGTAGCTCAAGAGTAGACTAGAAGCATGATAGCAAATAATGCCACTGGAAAAGCTACAAGAATGTTTATAAAAAGCACCAATTCCAAGGGACCTACTAGAAACAAATGAAAAGATGATTACTTAGTGAAGATAAAAAATATAAAGGGTAAGAAGTGGGAGCCAAGGGGAGTTGGAGCTATGAAGATTTCTATTCTTCATGACAAAGACAATCAAAAGGAAGTTGAGAAGATAATTAGTACAATGGCTAAAACTAAGAAAATGAAGGTGACAACAACAAATGATGTATCCGAAAAATAAAAGGATACTAGAGAAGTGTAGATTGAGATTCCTTCCTCTACCCATGTTGATATGTTGGCATTATTGTCTCATATTATTATCAAGGTTCCTCTATCAAAGTTATTGTGAATTTCTGAACATAAGGATGGGGCTCTAGAATGGGTAGATAATTTTCATGACAATAATGTTGCTTGTAATACTAATGAGCCCCAGGCTAAAGTTATGAAAGAAGTGGAAGTTCAAGGAATGGTATCTCAGATACCACATATATACTTGAACAACTCTATCAATGCCAGCCTTGAAAACATAGATCCATTTTTCCTAAGTATCATAGTGAATGGAATGACAGTAAGAAATTACATGATTGATTCAGGTGCCTCAAATACTGCCATGCCTTTTAAGGTCATGGAAAACTTGGGCCTTAAGGTTGATACAATCTAGGGTAGATGTTGTACAATGGATCAAAGAGAAGTACTAGTCATTGGGACTATAAATGCACTACCTTACAAATTGGTAGCCTATCTAGAGAAAGAATTGACTATGAGTGTCTTGGTGGTAGACATTCCTCCTCATTATGGGATGCTATTATCCAGGAACTAGAGTTCTGCCATGGGTTGAATTTTGCAATGTGACTTGTCCTATGAAACTTTCAAGATAGATGATCAATCTATTACGGTTGAAAGGGGGCCAATAGTAACCCATATGATTGAAAAGAATATTGACAATGTGATTACCTACTTTTTGGATACTGATATCAATGATTTCAGAGAAGAGGTCATTGTGCTTGAAAGAGAGCCTATGCTGCCCCCTATCACTATGGAAATAAATGCTAAATCTAAGAAGGGTGAGTTGTGGGTGATGTACTTTGATGGTGCTAACTGTGAAGATGGTTTTGGAGTAGTTATTTTACTCATCTATCCTTATGGGAATAATTACAAGTTCTCTTTCACAATAAGCTTCTCTTGTACCAATAATATAGCAAAATATGAAGCATTGTTAATAGGATTGAGGTTGGCACACAAACATGGAATTAAATGTGTAAAGATTGTTGGTGATTCTGAGTTAGTTGTATCTCAAGTAAGATCAATATATGCTTCTAAGAACAAAAGGTTGAAACAATATAGGAATGCTATCTGGGACATGATTGAGAGTTTTGATGCCTTCAATATTGTATGGAAGGATAGGAGTAACAATAAGATGGCTGACTTGTTAGCCAATATAGCAATCAATCCTAGTGACATTACTTTTGCATGCATCTCTAAAATTGAAATTCAGGCTAGGCCTAGTATACCAGATAATGTTGAGAACTAGAAGGTCATTGAAGATGACTAGGACATCTTGAGATTCATGAAATGTGAAGATAAGTAGCATGGTCAAGAATTGGATTGCTTAGCTTTGGTTGAGACTGCAGAAGGAAAAGAGGTTATCCTTGGAAATGAAGTCCTACAGCTTAAGACTACCAAGGTTCCCAAGGGATTTTTTGTTTTAGAAACTATATTTGATAGTCATGATAGAATCCAAATGGATACTAAGAAGAGAGACCAGATGGACTTGGAGGAAATTAATATTGGTAAACAAGAGGCACCTAAGAAGGTCTACATTGGAAGAGAGATATCTCAAGAGGTATGGAAGACTTTGATTGAGTTACTAAGAAAATTTAGGCATGTTTTTGCATGGTCATATGATGACCTAAAGGTTTATAGAGAAGACTTATTTCAACATATTATTCCTTTGAAGAAAGATGCTAAACCTTTTAGGCAAAAATAGAGGCCAAGAAATCCTACCCTAGCACCTAAAATGCAAGAAGAATTGATGAAGTTGAGAGATGCTGGAATCATAAAACTCATAAGACATTCTTATTGGGTGTCAAACTTAGTTCCTGTTAGAAAGAAGAATGGAGATATCAGACTGTGTGTAGACTTCAGGAATCTAAACATCTCTTCTGTGAAGGACAATTATTGCTTGCCTAACATGGAGGCAATGCTACAAAGAGTAACTAGGTCTGACCTGATGTCCATGATGGATGGTTTTTCTAGTTACAATCAAGTGATTTTAAAGGAATCAGAATAGTTCAAGACATCCTTTACAATACCTTGGGGAACCTATGTTTATGTAAGGATGCCTTTTGGTCTAACAAATGTTGGTGCAACTTTCCAAAGAGCAATGGATGTTGCTTTTGCTGAATTCATAAATGATTTCCTTGTTGTTTATCAAGATGACTTAACTGCATATTCCAAGAAAGAAGAAGATCATTGCTCTCATCTAGAGAAGATATTTGTAAGAGCTCTGGAATATGGAATTTCATTGAACCCTAGGAAATGTGCATTTGGTGTGACTGAGGGAAAACTACTAGGCCACCTAGTCAGAAAGCAGGGAGTAAGAATTGATCCAGAGAGGGTGGTGGCCATTGAAAAAATTTAGAAACCAAAAAATGTAAAAGGATTCCAATCCTTCTTTGGCCAGGTAAACTTTTTGAGGAGATTTGTTACAAACTTTGTTGAGATTACTAGGCCAATGTCAAAAATGTTGAAGAAAGGATCTGAGATCAAGTGGGAAGGTGAGCCTAATGAAGCTTTCAAGAATATCAAATAGGAAATCAAATATGCACCTGTGCTTAAGGCACCTGATTATAGTATTCTAATGCATATTTTCTCTTTTGCTTCTTTTCACACTATTCTTGCAATTTTGTTGCAGAAAAATAATGAAGGTTTTGAACAGCCTATTGCATTCTTTAGTAAACCTTTGTAGGCTATTAAATTAAAGTATGATATCAATGAGAAACAAGCATATGCACTTGTGAAGGTTGTGAAAGCTTTTAGATTCTATCTAATGGGAGAAACTATGATTTCTTTTGTACCAAGTGTTGCATTAAAGGACATCTTTTCACAACAAGAAGTGTCTCGGAGGAGATGCAGATGGATAAACAAAATCTAGGAGTTTAACATTGATATCTAGATTACCAAACTGGTTAGAGGCCAAGGATTGGCAAAATTGATGGCTCGGTCCAATCTTGATATAAATCAGATAAATCAGGCTAACATTGATAATACATGTGACATGGATGATTGTATCTGGTATCAAGATGTTATCTATTATCTAAGGAATATGAAATGTCCATTAGGATTGGATGATAGCAAGAAAAGAGCTCTAAATTTGCAAGCAATTAAATATGTTGTCATCAAATGTAAATTGTGGAGAAGGAATCTAGATTGCATTTTGCTGAAATGTGTAGATGAAATTCAGGCTAACAAATTGTTGAAAGAAATGCATGAAGGAATATGTGGTGGACATTATATGGGTAAAACTACTACTCAAAAGATTCTGAGAGTAGGGTTTTGGTGGCCCACAATTTTCAAAGATGCAAAACAATTGGTAAGAAAGTGTGATGCTTGTCAGAGATTTTCTGGCAAGCTCAAGTTTTTAGGAAATCTACCACTGAGGCCAGTGGAAGTGCAAGCCCCTTTCCAACAATGGGGGATGGATTTTATAGGAGAAATACCAAACAAATCCAGTAGAGGACATTCTTGGATTTTATTTTCCATTGATTATTTTACAAAATGGGTAGAGGTTATTCCTACAAGGAATGCAACTATTAAGGTGGTGACTGACTTCCTATTGAATAATATTGTTGCAAGATTTGGTTGTCCTAAAAGGATTGTTTGTGATAATGCAATGTGATTCAAGTATGTTGAATACAAGGAAATTTGTGGAGGTCTTGGAATCCAGATGTCATATTCCTCACCTTATCATCCACAAGGAAATGGACAGGCATAATCATCTAACAAAAGCTTGATAAAGGTTCTCAAGAGGATCCTTGAAAAGAATAAAAAGGCATGGAATTCAAAGTTACCTTTGGATATATGGGCTGACAAAGTAGCTGTGAACAAGGCAATTGGATGTGCACCATTTGACTTGGTGTATGGAATACATGCAAGGATGCCTTAGAAAAATTTGTTAGAAATGTACAAGTTTTTTCAACTATATGATGATGATCTAGATGATGAAATTCAATTGAGGATTGAGAATGAGCTTCAAAGAATGCTAAGATGCAGTTACAAGTTAAGAACCTATATGAAAAGAAGGTTGTAGCAAGGAAATTTGAACTCAATGACTTGGTATTACTCTGGAATGCCAGATTGGAAGATAAAGGAAAACATGGAAATTTTGATCCAATAGTTAAAGCCATATTTGATTCACAAAAAATGGGGACCAGATTCCTACATTGTCAAGGAACTCAATGGTGACATTCAATAATTTCCTGTTCATGGACAATTCTTGAAGAAATACTCCAGTTGAAGGTATTTTTCTTTCCATGAATAGTACTTAGGTTTGTACATGTTGTAAATTCTATAGAGGTGTGGTGTGTTTCCTTTTTGTATAGTCTTACCTTTGTAGTTAGGTTTTTTTTTTAGTGCTCTCTACAGTTATCCCTTTGTCAAGTTAATGGTGGTCTACTTTCCCCAAAGATTCTAAGTTCTTGAATGGGCACAAGTTACCCATCATCCCCAAATAGAGCCACTGTTAGCCCATTGTCCTATCATTGCCAAAATCCAAAGAAAATGGTCTTATCATGTGAAAACTCTAAGAAGTTTCCATGTCCTACTGCAACACATTATTGATTAGCGAAGAAAATTTATGGTGTGTTGTAGCTTGTGAATTGAGTCAGGGATAGTTTAAGGTGTGTACAAGCTTCAGTCAAGATCGCATGTATTTTGATGCAAAAACTAGAGAGATATGGTTGTTTGAAGGTCTGAGAAATAGGTCTATCTATATTGCTAGGGTTTTAAAAATTGTCTAAGTCCAAAAAACCCTAGCCAATTCTATTCCTTCATTACCTTTTCTAGGCCACTTAAGTTCTTTTTTTGCACGTACCTTTTATTTTCCTTTGTTTGCGTGATCTCTTAATTTCTGGCAGTTAGTGGTTTTTGCTCAGTAGCTTGGCGACTAAGTGTTTATGTGTTCTCTTTATCTTGGCGGTTATGTTCCTAACATCAAGCAATCCAGTAGGCAGTCTAGTTTCCTTTAGTCACTGAATCTCCAAATCAAAATAGCTAAGGTAGGAAACATTGAGCGATTAGGCGAGAGGCATTAATGCATTCAAGATCTGACAGTGAGCATCTATTCATAGAATCAAACCAAAGTTAATGAAAAGATTACATGACTTAGCGATTTCTTTGTTCGCATGATCTCTAGATGTCCTGGGTTAAGTCAAGGGTTAGCATCAAATTTGGGTGCAATGGTTAAGTCAAATATTTAGCGATTCAGTGACAATGTGATCTCATGTTCTCCTGATTCTAGCAGTTAAGTGCTTAGCATTCATTGAATTGGTGAACACGGTGATCTCCAGATCTCATGATCAAATGGCTAAGTCCTGAATTATTCAGTGATCTAGCATAGGTTGTTGATGTGAGTCTTGATCAACAGTTGTCATTACATCTCATGATTAACTATGGAGTTAGTGAGCATCTAGCAATTCAGCGAGGGTTTTTCTCATGCTCGCTTGATTCCAGCAGTCAAGTGTGAAACATCTAGTGATTCAACAATAGCCATGGATAGCTTTGAAGATCAACAGCCAGTGTTTAATCTCTAGATAAAACCCAAGTTAATGTAAACATTCAGCAATCAAGCAAATGTAGTGTTTACTAATTCTCATGATTAGACCTGGGTTAAGCCAAATATTTAGTGATCATTACAGTGTTGTTGTCTTTGGATCGCCAGATGAAGATGAGTTAAGTTAAAATATTTCATGACTTAGTGGTGGCTGTTGATGCAAGATAGATCGGGTGGTGGTCATGTATTCTTCGAATGTAACAATGGGTCAAGAAAAGATGCAGTGATCATGTGAATGCTTTGTTTGTGTGATCTCCAGAATGAGCTTGGGTCAAGTAAAATGCTTTGTGACCTAGTGAATGCCTTCAGTCAGTAGTTTTCCAGATGACTTAGAGTTAAGGGACTTGTCGTGGTTAGAGATAAAGGCATTGATAAGTGTGCTGATGTGCTTGATTCTAATTGGTTGCTGGGTAAATGATGTGGTTGGATAATTTTAAATATTTAAGTGACTATTATCAATTAATGAGAATCACTTGATGTGTCAGGAAAGGATAGAGATCAACGGCCATGTTTTAAACTTAATTGATTAACCGTTGCCACCTGAGATTTGAAATCATTTAAGGGTTTTTTGTGAGTAAAGGACTAGTTATTAAATGCATGGGCAATTGATCTGCTTGATTTGATCTTGTACACTATCACAATATGGCCAAGAGTTGATGATACTTGTCTACGGGGATGTGTATGCCATGGAAAAATGGGTGAATTAGTCACACCAATTATGATGCAAGTGAAGTAAATAGGGATCTAAATGATGCAATTTCTAGTCTCTAATGCTCCAGATTGCCTCACATGTCTTTCCTGTAGTAATTTCTTGATTGAATCTGGTTGGTGTGGTTGTTGGAAACCCTAATTCTATCCTAGCCATCAGTAGCTTGTTGCATCCTAATTTTTGAGGATTTCAAGATGGCTAGTGACTACATACATAATCTTGTTGTATTTTTCAAAGGATGGTGAAATTGGTAACTGAATAGAGAGAGCTTGGATCTAGGGTTTGGTTCTAGCATTTTATCATTTTCAATGTATTGATACTAAAAATTTAAATGAGAATACACTTGAATTCCATCTCAGACTTGTGAATTTCTTCTTGTTTTGTTCTTGAATTCTTATATATTAATGTTGCAAAGCAAGTTAATATATGGTTTACAAAGTAGATTGTGAAATTGTTCTTGAGTTCCTTCAAGGAAGTATTAAATTCTTAAGGATAAATTTAGAGAATTCATAGTTCTTATGAGAATCCGATGTCTAAATGTGTGAGTGAGAGGAATAATAGGCAAAGAACTTATTCTAGATTTGGGTGTGTTTGAGTTAAGTTTTCTGTTGATGTATGTTGTATTTGACTCTATGCCCTAGGATAAGACACTGGTCTATTCTTAGGAAGTAGTTCTTCATCATCAATCAACTTATAAATGATAAAAATTTTAAATCAATGTGTAAAGGACATCAATGCTTAATATTTATTGATTCCTTTAAGAAGTGAATCCAAGGTACACCCACTTAAGCATTAAGGGTCAAAGTGTAGGAGGACTAATATCCTAGTCCTTGTTAATTGGCCCTTTTTCTTATCAGATTTGGAGTGGGTTACAAGAGTTAGAAATATTTATTTGTCAATCATATTGTAAATCTTCAAGTAGAAAGAAAAGGAACCAATAGTCTATACCTTCTTCTTGTGCATATCCTTTACATACAAGTCTTTCTTTGTTCCTAGTGACTTCACCATTCTCATTCAGCTTATTTCTAAATATCCATTTGGTTCCAATTACATTTTTATCACTCGGTCTCAATACCAATGTCCATATTTTTTTTCTGTATCTGCTCAATTTCTTCATTCATGGCTTTAATCCATTCCTCATTTTCAAGTGCATCTCTCACATTTTTAGGTTCAAATTCACAAACTAAACATCTGATCTATCTCAACTTACTTCGTTTCATCATGCTAGCTTGTTTGTCTCCAATGATTTGGTTCTGTGGATGGTGTCTTCTCACAAATTTAGCTAACACTTCTTGTCTCCTCTGTTCATCTTTCAGTGCAGGTTCAATTTCTTCCTTGGTAGAAATTTCTTGATTCTCAATGTCTATGGGTGGGTGCTCAGTGTCTTTATCCTATTTCTCAGTAGCTTAAACTTGTCACTTAGGTAGAGGGTCAAGTAGCTCAATGAATTTATATCTACCATATTCTTCTGGTTCTTTCTTGCTTTCTTCATCATCTTTCTCAGCAAACTCATCAACTTTCACATTAGCACTTTCAATCATTTTGTTAGAAACATTATTCAAACATTTATAGGCTTTTCTCTTAGTAGAATATCCCAAAAATATTCCTTCATCACCTTTAGAATCAAATTTCCCATTTCTATCATCTTTCAAAATATAGTTCATCTACTTCCAAATTTTTTGAAATAACTTACATTAGGTTTGTACCCAAACCATAACTCATAAGGTGTCTTGTTTGAATGTTTCTTTAGTTATACTTAGTTTAGTGTGTATACAATAATGCTAACAAATTCTCTCTAGTACATTTGTGTAACATCCTTTTCAATCATAAGTGTTCTAGCACAATCAAGTATAGATCTATTCCTTCTTTCAGCAATACCATTCTGTTGTAGTGTTCTCAGTGTAGAAACCTATCTTTTAATTCCATGCTCATTAAAAAACTTAGTGAATTCATCATAAATAAGCTCACCTCCTCTATCAGATCTTAAGCATTTTAACTCTTTTCCAGTTTCCTTTTCTACTTTAGCTTTATACCACTTAAATATTTTCAAAGCTTCAAATTTCTCTTTCAAAAACATAATTGTCATCATCCTAGAGTAGTCATCAACAAATAGAATAAAGAATTTGTCACCATAATAAATCTAAGCTCTTATAGGACCAAAAAAGTTAGTATGAAGCAACTCCAAAATAGATTTAGATGAATAGCTCTTTCTCTTAAAACTAGATTTTGATATTTTTTCCATTTGACATTATTTGTGCATGACATGGTCAGGTTTAGATAAGCTCGATAAACCTCTTACTTTTATTTTCTTACTAATCTTAACCATGTTGTCAAAATTCACATGACATAACCATTTATGCCATAACCACACATCCTTAGTTCTAGCCATCAAACAAGAAGTTTCAACATTGTCAAGATAAAATAGATTACCTTTATATTGTTCACCAGTACTAACCAAATTTCATGTTTCATCATAGATCTTCACCTTCCTACTTTCAAATTAAACTTATTGACCTGAGTTATTCAACTGTGCTACACTCAATAGATTATAGTTAAGTCCCTTCACCCAATATGCATTTTCATATTTAATCTTATTGTTCATCATGATAGATCCTTTTCCTTTCACTTGACAAGGTGTATCATTTCCCATTTTAATAGATCCTCCATTATAGTGTTCAAAGTATTCAAATTTATCCTCATCACTAGTCATATGATGTGTACAACCACTATCAATAATCCATGTTTCATTCTTGCTAACTTTAGAAATAAGTGTTGTCTCTACATACCTTTCTTGATCTTTTGAATCTTCTTTCAAAGCTACGAATACCACCTCAACATCTTCATCAGTATCAGTGTTGGTGTCATTATCATCATCTCCAACAAGGTAACATGCCTTCTTTCCTATATCTTTGTAGTCTCAGTTGTTTCTTCTATCATAGTGTCGATTACATATGTGATCTTGGTTATCTCTTCTATCAAATTTATTTTCACCAGATCAGTTATTATCTTTGTCATCATATTTCTTGTTAGGACATCTAGCTACAATATGACCAATTTCTTTATAGTTAAAACATGCTAGAGGTAATTTTCCTTTATACCTTCCTTTACCTTTTTGTAGCCTTCTAGCCATAAGTGCTTCAAGTTCATCAAGTCCATCTTCATCACTTTCATTGTCACTTTCATTCCTTATCATATGTTTACTGCTTAACTTTCCAATTTTCAAAGATGACATAAATGAAGACTTAACACTTGGTACAATACTATTATCATAGTTATTCAGCTCAAAAGTAGTCAACTTACCAATTAGACTATCAAGTGTAAGAACAGTATTCAGTGTAGATCTCATTTCATGTATTGTAGAGAATCTAATAGCATAGATTGGAAACAAGGTTCTAAGAATTTTACTCACAATAGTGTCTTCATCAATAACACCTCCTAGTCCTCAGATAGCATTGACAACCTCCTTAATTTAGTTATTGTACTATGAAATGTTTTCACCTTGTTTCATATTCATATCATCAAATCTTCCCTAAGAATTTTAGCTCTTTCTCTCATCACATTCACATCTCCACTGTGGACTAGTGCAAGTTTGTCCCACATTTCTTTTGTTGAAGTAATGCTTTGACATCTTCAAATTTTGCATCAGATAAGGCAACAATAGTCTCTATCATTGCCATATTATGTTCATGTCTATCTCTCAGCTGATCAACAATCAATGGTCCAGTTGTCAATTGTATGTAGGTATTGGTCAGGTGAAACACTACAGATTCTCCAATTCCAGATATGTGAAACTTAATTCTACTTTTCCATGTTGAGAATTTGTCTCTATTCAGCTTTGGCACCTCTCTCTTATACATCTTGTAATCTTTAGCTCAAGTCCTTAAAAATTCCTTTTCAAGCACACTACTCTGATACCAATTGTTAGATAATTGGGGGGTGAATCAGTTAATTCAAGTTATCATATAGTCTCAAACTCCCAGATGTATATATTGAAACTTTTCAACCAAATAACCAACTTGGTAAGATAGTAATAACAATCTTTCTGTTCATTTACTAAATACTAGTAAAATTAATACTATGTATACCGATTAACCCAGATATGAAATGTGTAAAGTAAAAACAACAATCCAATCACATCAAATAACACATAACACAAGTATTTTAATGTGGAAACCCTACTAAGGGAAAAATCACATGGGACCAGTAACCCAAAATATTTAACTCTTCTAAAGTGAGCTCGGTTAGGAGCCAACCGTGTTAAAGATTACAATGCACACTGTAAGGTATGACCTGGTTAAAGGATTTATCACTACCAGTTAACTCTTGACCAAAATTCACTATGGGGTCAACAAGAAAACCATCAACATTCATGGAATGTCATATTGAAATGAAAATAAGACAGTTAAGTCCACTCGGTTAAGAGATTTATCTATAACAATGGTTAAACTGATACAGTAGTGATCTAATTCAAATACAACTAATATTGCAGATATTCAGATCTATGCTAAGCTCAAAATACATATTCCTATCAATAATCACTTCAATCCTTCATCATATTCAACTTGGTCAACAATACTCTAATGCTTGGTTACGTCTACAGTTCTGCTTGGTTCTATCTGTAACCAGCTTGATTAGTCATGCATGAAAAACTTCCTTCCACATGAATTATCTTGTAGATTCAATTATCATAGACTCAACAATGAATCTCATGTCTCTTTAAATAGACGTCATAAACCATTTTCATCTCATCCTTTACATTTTCCCTCTTAATATTCATCGTCCATTTTTTTGCTTCATGCTTCCTTGGAAGATGTGTCAATAACATGTTTCAATCTCTTCCATTTGATCATCTCTGAATTTTTTCAGCCATTAGATTCTCATAGCTAACTTTATCTTTCACCTTGAAATCATACGCAATTTTCCAAATCATTATTTTAGTCCATTGTGATAGCATTTAATTATTTCATCCTTACTCAGTTAATATAGAATGTGTCAATGAGTACTAACTCGGTTATTACTGATACTCGGTATACACTACACTGGCTCGATGTATACAGAAATCTTCAATTACTGACCACATTAACTTGTTCAATTTTGATCTTCCAACATTTAAAGATTTTCTTACCTTCAAGTTCTCTTTTCATAATAAAGTCAACAACATGATGCCATAGACTCATCAATAAGTTACCCAATGTATACCTTAGCCATATCTCAATATCCATCTCTTCTTCATGTAGATATCTATTTTCCTTTACCATTTTTCTTCCTCAATTGTTTGTAACTAACATGATAAGTATAGTCAAAATAGTTGACATCAATGACAACATAATGACTAATTTAATTGCCTTACATATCACTTTAATAGCTCAGTGATCTCTAATCATTGTCTCTTCAGTTCATCAGGTTATTCAATAAGTTGTAGAGTATCAAGATGATCAAGTAGGTTGAGAACTAGATTTGGTTGATGTCATGAAGGTCGATTATACAAGTAGTCAGTCGTCTTGGGGCCAAAATTTTAAATCATGGTTTTGACAAGTGAAATGATCTCAAATTTCTATTTTGTTCCCAAAAATGGATTCAGGATGTCAAAATTAGCTAGGGATGTTATTTTCACATCAATCGGACCACTTTTGAAAATCAAGTCAAAACCTATATAAGGTCGAAAGGGACATTTTTGAAATCATTTGCATTGTTTGACTTTTGAGCTTGTGGAGCCCTCTGAACTTAAAAATATTGATTACAGTCTCCTTGACCATTTTGAGAGATCTCGATGATACTAGAGGCCCCGACAGTATGGTAATCTGGTAAGTGAACTTTCTATCTCTTCTATGCATTCAATTTCACATGTTTTTATTGAATTTCTTGAATTTTTAGCATTTTTACATGTTTTTAGCCAGCTTTAATTTTTGAATCATGGATTTTCGTACGGCACTTAATACATTGCCATACAACAATTCAATTTTGTTTTAAATGTCGTGTGTTTTTTCCTAGTGTATCATATGGGAAGGACCCATTTCTTGTACGAAATTTCTTGGGCTCCTTTGTTTGTCATATGGCACTCTGTCTAGTGTCATTTCAGATTAAGTGTCATATGCATTGTAGTAGGTTGTCATATGAAAGTTGATGCCAATTTTTTATTTCTTGAATTTCCATATAAAAAAGTTGAGCATTTTTAAGGTACTTAATGTATTTTTAAAAAAAATTGATTGCTCAGCTAGATTCTAGGGAATTTATTGCACCTTGTAGAATGTTTAGTTTACTGATTTGTGTGCATATTGCATTGATTTGGATCAATTTACTATGTTGCTCTCATTGTTTGGTGTTTGCAGATTACGTATCCATACATACACATGCGAGTGACTCACCTGACCACACAGAGGTTATGTATTTCATTACCAGACTTGATGAGAGTACACTTGGCTACTTGTGGGTTTGAGCATCTGATTTATTTTCTCGAGATTAGGGAAAATCATGCATTATTGATAGCATTGATCGAGAGGTTTCATTTAGAGACCCAGATATTCCACCTTCCTACCAAGGAGATCATCATTACTCCAGAGGATGTGTACTGCATTCTTAGGATTTTGTTCCATGATCCTCACCCTAACTATTTGAGCTTAGGGAGCATAGGTCTATAGGTGTTTTGTATTGTCTTTGGCACTCATGAGAAGATAGTGCAGAAGATTCCATGGGAGACCCTAGTGTAGAGATATGGCAAGGTACACAGGCTCGAATGTATATTCATGGGGATGATCAGAGGGGTCATCATGTCAAACCATTAGTAGAACAATTTCCTTATGGGCTAGGCACCGATGGTGCAAAGATTGATGGCTCATATTGTAGATTTGGGATAGGGATAGTATCTTCTAGCACATATGTTTTCAGAGATGCATGAGGTCATATACCATGAGGCCAGGAGTAGCGCCCATGAAGTTCTAGTCTTATAGGTCTAGGCGTAGGAGTATATCTCAATTTGTAGGCCCATATGTAGAGATGAGAAGCAGCCTCAATAGCCTCTAGTATACAAGTATGCAAGGTGTGTGACCCAGGCAAGGATGGGGTAGACCAAGTACTAGCAATGAGTCTTGGATGACATGATAGTCATGGTTTGGAGCTCATATTTATAGGTTGAGGCATGGCCCACAACTAGGGCATAGTTCAGATATCTTTGTGAGAGTCGCCCACTCATTGGTCGATCGACCAATGTTTTAGAGAGATTCATTATTACTCAGGTGTGGAGATAGTATGGTCTTATATAGGATGCCCTGTAGGATTTTGCAGCATATGCCTAGAAGGTACATGAGATGGAGCTAGGCTGTAACCCATGACTATCTTATGTTGTGTGTATGTAGGAGTATAGCAGTCTACAAAGTAGAGACTAGGACTATAGGATATAGGTGGTGGATGTGGGGGTTATAGATGCATATAGGGCACACTTGGTAGAGCACCCCTTCCTATGTTTTTTAGATCCTACAGAACCAATTCCCACCATGGAGGAGGTAGATGATGTTATAGGTGCGCTCTATGGTAGGGGTCAAAGGAGATATGATATGTAGGTTCCACCTGCACAGCAGACTCCTCTTGTGTAGAGAGTGATTGGTGCTCCAGCACATCAGAGATAGGAGGTGAGACCTACCCCAATGTAGTGTGCAATTCCTATGTTGAGACCCTCAGTGGCATGATATAGATATACCAAAGGAGAGGGTGGATCACTAGGTGCCCTTGGTAGCACTGTAGGTGTAGAGGAGGTTATGGGAGACAATCAGGATGTTCACATGGTTGAGGTAGAGGATGCTCTAAATTTTGACTTGGGAGCTGAGGTGAGATGACAAAGAGTGAGAGGGGAGGAGCTGGGAGGCGAGGAGGTAGTGGGAGAGAAGAATGGAACAATAGAGGAGGGGTTGTGACATACACCTCAAGATACCAAACACTGACTTTGCTAGTAGATCAGGAAGCTTAGAGCCCAAAGACTCTCTCTAAAGATTATATTGGTGGAGAGGGACACACAAATCTAAGAATCCCAAGAAGAGACATAGAGCCTGAGAGCGGAGGTGTTTCATAAGACTAGCAGGGCAGCATACTATGTTTCAACATATTTTGTAGTTGTTCCACCAGGTTAGAGGGTGACTTCATATTCTCAGTATATGCTAGGCTTAGAGGGAGCGAGGGCACCGAGGGAAGATCCACCACCAGAGACCCCTTTCGAAGGAGAAGACGCACTTGATGTTGAGGATCAAGCTGATAGCTAATGTGATAGTGTCCTCCTTAGTTTTGTATATTTTTAACCAATTTTTATGTACACATAGCTCATTGTAGCTCATCATTGATGATGTATTCTATGCACATTGTGGTCTGATTGTACTATAGATTTTGAGATGTACCCCATGACTATTTTGATATATATATATATATATATATATATATATGAGATTTATTGGTTTGACCTCATTGCACTTGTTGTTTTGAGTTATGATGTTGTTCATCATGTGATGCAAATAGATGCAATGTTTAATTATCTTTTTTTAATGTATGTATGATTATGCATTAAGGATGAAATGATTATGTGTGGATTATGAAATGCACTTCTTTGCTATGGTTATTTATGAAAATGTATGTATGCAATGGATGAATGAAATGATGATAAAAATGTAAATGCAATGATCCACATGATGATTTTGCAAGTACATGAAGAATTCAAGTGCTTTGTCGATGTTAAAAAGGATGTTTTACTCAAGATGATGATTGCTTACTTGTTAGTTGAAGAGACCTTCACATTACCCTCAATCTTTTGATGTTTGAAGCACAATCATGAGAACATTAAATGCTATTTTGAATTCAAAACATGAATGATATGCAACCAAACACAATGTAGAACACAAATGAAATGCAACCTAGGACCTAGTCACTAATCTTTTGTCAGTCTTTTTCATCATTGAATATTTTTGGTAACAAAAGATGTCAATATAATGTTCACTAGTTAGGAAACCATGAACATATGAATATTGACATTTAGTCAAATTTTTTGGATTAGATATAAGCACCAAGGTGCAAGAGCCAGGATGACCTGAATATCATGTCCATTTTAATTTAGCAATTTGTATAAGCATCAAAACATAAATGTTGATGTGATGACCTAAATATGCCTTGCATACAAATATGCCAAGCAATGGGAGTTCATCCTCATTCTAATGTGAATATGAGTAAGAGTTTATTTTTTAATGACTCATGATGAGTCATGTCATAAAATAATAGATGTACTCGTAGTCACCCTTTTTCGTTCACATCCTTGGGTAATGCCTCATTTCATAGTAGAAGTAAGAAACCACTCAAAAAGAAGAAAAAAAATAAAAGATTATGCCTCCATCCTTACTTCTTTAAATCAGGTGAAGGACATCATTAATTAGCTTAAAGGACATAATATGAAAAAATCTCATGTGAAACAGTTAGCATACAAAAAGATTTCAGCATATCTCAGAGATTGTTTTGTTTGTAGTAGTGTGCTTGTTTGTGTTGTTGGCAATTGCAAAAATCCTTTCTTGGTAGGGAGATAGAAGAACTTACTTAGATAAAGCATCAAAGGACACTGACTAGATATGACTTGGCTGAGGTATTGAGGACCATAGGATATGACTAGGAATGCCCCCAAGTTGTAAACATCGATTAGCTTCATATTCTTGTTGCGTGGTGCATAGATTGACTTATTGTAAGCATCAGGAGATATGTACAAACTAAAATAGGACAGAAAGTTGGGAAAGTACCAAGATTGCATTTATAGATGGAACGTTTCATACAAGTGGCACCCATTTACTAGGTTTTCACCATCTTGCAAAAGATTTTATTTTTGCTACTAGGGTGCCTGTTTACCAAGTTTTCACCAAGGTACTTTTTCTTTTTCTTCTTATTTTTGTACTTTTGCATTTTTTAATTTTTTTGTATTTTTCCATTTTTTGATTTTTTTGTATTTTTTAATTTTTTGTATTTTTCCTTTTTTTCAATTTTTTTATATCATCAAGGAACCTATTGCTAGGTTTTCACCAGGATGATCATTTTTTTAGGACTTTTTCTGATTTTTAGTTTTTCTTCAAGATATTTTCCACATACTAAATGTCTAGGTGTAGAATTTCCTTAGATGAAGAACATTGATTGTTTCTTAGAGTTGTTCTCCTTATGTCATTGAGAGTTGGTAGGCTCTTGATCCAAAAGAAATAATGACAACAAAGGGACACAACCAGTTGGGTTCAAACTTCCCTTTGCATTCTCGATGGGATTGATTTTTAGCATTCTCTCTCTAGATTAGATTGCCGACTTGAAATTCTCTGTGTCTGAATTTCTTGTTGTAGCCTCTAGACATCTATTTCTAATATACTCTGAGATGATCATATGCAACTTTCTTGCGCTCATCTAGTAATTCAAGTTCTTACAACCTGGAAACTCTATAATCATCATCAGTTACTAGACCATGCTTTCTAATTTTGAGAGATGGGATTTCAACCTCTATAGGTAGTACCGCTTTAGTCTCATATACTAAAGCAAAGGGAGTAGCCCTAGTGGGTGTTTTTATACTTTTTCAATAGGACCAGAGAGTTGGATTTATCATTAAATACCAATCTCTCCCTATTTTGTTAACCGTACGATGTAATATTTTTAGTAATTTCTTATTGGATGCTTCAGCTTGTCTATTTCCTTATGGATAGTAGATGGATGACCAATATTGATTGATATTAAATTTAGAACATAAGGAATCTAGGCCCTTGTTTTTGAATTGGCCTCTGTTGTTAGTGATAATGTAGTGTGGGATACCATACCAGTAAATTATATAATTTAGGATAAACATAGAAATTTGTTTGCCAGTTTCTTGTGTTAAAGGAACTACTTCAACCCATTTTGTGAAGTAATCAGTTACTGTGATTATATGAGTGTGTCCATTTGATGAATGTGGATATATGGATCCTATGAGATCAAATGCTCATTGTTGAAAAGGTCATTGTATTGTAAATGGGATCAAATCTCTACCTAGTGCATGAATTAAGTTACCATGGATTTGGCACTTCTTGCAATTCTTGGCATATTTCATGACCTCTTTCTCCATATCTGGCCAATAGTACCCCACCCTAATGAGTTTTTGAGCTAATGTTAAACCATTGGAATGTGACCCACAAATACCATCGTGGACTTCCTCTAATGCATGTTTTGACTCTTCCCGCTCTAAAAATATAAGGATTGTACCATCCAGACTTCATTTGTATATATCATTACCAATGATGACATACTATGACGCATTTCAGATAAGGTATCATTTTTCATGATGGTTAAGGGTATCGAGAATGACTTGGTCACGAAGGTAGGAATAGATAGTTTTGTAACATAAGGAATCATGACCAATAATAGTGCAAATCATGCAGGTTTTAGGGAAATCATAGGTAGGGAATGATAGTACTTCCACCAGGAACTCATAGCATAGCTCATGTTATGGTTGTTGCAATAAAGATGATAGTGTAGCCATGGAATCCGCTACATTGTTCTCCATTCTTGGTATATTTTCAAATGTGATAGAAATGAAGTAGTTCTTTAGATCATCTACCATCTATTTGTATGGAATGATATTCTCATCCCTTATTTGAAACACATCATTGACTTGGTGGATGATCAATTGGGAGTCTCCATGAATGTGTAATTTTCTTACCTTCCATTCTATTTCCAATTTCATTCCATTTAATAGAGCTTCATACTCTGCTAAATTATTAGTGCAAGGAAACTTGATTTTGAATGCCTTTGGAATGGAGTATCCTTATGGAGTAATGAACAAGATACTAGCTCTAGATCCATTTTGTGTGTAAGACCCGTCAAAGAATAATCACCATGTTCTAGAGGATAGATGCATGATAGAAGCATCAGGAAATTCCATTTGCATTAGTTGGTCATCAAATATTGGAGCTTCAGCTATTTGATCTATGATGACTTGCTTGTGGATGGCTTTCCTTTCACCATAATCAATGTCAAATTTACTTAGTAGCATTACCCATTTTTCTAGTCTACCTATGAGAGAAGCTTTGCTTAATAAGTATTTCAGTGGATCTATCTTTGCTACCAAACGTATGGTATGAGCCAGAATGTAGTGTCTTAGTTTTTGTGATGCAAAGATCACATCTAGACATGCTTTCTCTATCATAGATTAATTATTTTCATAGGCTACCAATGCTTGACTGATGTAATAGATAGCTCTTTCTCATGTATTTTCATCATGTTGCACCAGCAATGCCCCCATTGATGTATCTATTGCGCAAACATACAATATCAATGGCTTTCCCTGAATAGGAGGCATAAGAATTGGTGGATTTTCCAAGTATTTCTTAATGTGGTGGAAAATATTTTCACATTCTTCATTCCATTTTTAAGTCACACCTTTATGTAATATTTTAGTGAAAGGTTGTGATATATCTGCCAATTGAGAGATGAAGCGTCTAATAGATTGTACTCTTCCTTGCAAAGTATGCATTTGACTAATATTTTTAGGAGGTTGCATCTCCATGATTGCTTTGACCTTTTTAGGATCCACTTCTATTCCTTTCTTAGAAACAATGTATCGTAGGAGCTTTCATGAAGTGACACCAAAGGAACATTTCTTGGGATTTAGCTGGAGACTAAATTTTTCCATTTTGTCTAGTATTGTACCTAGGTCAGATAGGTGTTTAGATCTCTTCATTGATTTATCCAATGTATCATCCACATATTCCTCCATGTTTTTGTGCATCATATCATGAAAGATAGATATCATTTCTTGTTGATAAGTAGCACCAGCATTTTTCAGACCAAATGGCATCACATTCCAGTAGAAAGTACCTCATGCACAGGTGAAAGTTGTCTTCTCTTCATCCTTTGGAGCTATTTTTATTTGGTTATATCTATAAAATTTGTCCATTAAGGAGTACATTTCAAATCCTGCAGTCATGTCCACTATCATATCGATATTTGGTAGTGGGAAGTCATCCTTTAGGCATGCCCTATTTACATCTCTACAATTTGTGTATACTCAAATAGATTTATCTAGTTTTGACACTGAAACAATGTTGGATATCCATTCAGTATAGTCTATGACTCAGATGAATCCTACCTTGAGTAATTTCTCTAATTCATCTTTGACAAGAAGTGTAACATGAGGGTGCATTTTTTGCAACTTCTTCTTGATTAGTTTAACTCTTGGAGCTATAGAGAGATGATGCATAATAAGATCAGGATCATGTTTGAATACTTTCATGTAAAGTTTATCTTTTTCTCTGTTAAAAATTTGGTGAATTCTTGTTTCTCCTCTTCTGACAGGGATTGTGCAACATGAATCAACTGAGGTTCCTCCATTGTGCCCAAATTGATAGATTGAGTTGGTTCTATCAAAACTATTGATCTGTCCTATAAATGACTCGAAAGAACATCAAATATCTCATCTTTGGACACCTCAAAGAGGTTTTTACCCTCAGATACATCTTTTTTTTTACTATTTTTGGCTCTAAGACTGCCACATAGTGGTTTTCACCCTTAGAGCTCTTTCTCTTTTTTTTTTAATTCTTTTGATTGAGATATTTGATATCTGACTATGTCATGCTAACACTCAATTCACTAATGGAATTTTTTATAGGTTCAACCACATTTAAGTAGCATGCTAAGGCATAGTCTATTTGGAAAGTATGGATATCTTGGCTTGGGTCTCTGGACATTTGGTCAATAAGTTCTAGGTGTTGGATAGTAAGCTGAGGGAAGGACTATCTAACAGTGTTTACACATACATTATTTTCATCATTATTTTTTATCTGACTCTCGAATTATAAGGTGATATTATGACTTAAGATGTTTATTTCATTAAGTGTCTCAACATCATTGTTGGATCTTGCGTTAGTAAAAAGTAAATCAGATTCGCAAGATCTATCACGTAGTTCTAGACTCACATCGGTTATAGGTGTGTATTGTTGAATAACATCAATATTTTTTTCTATTATGATATCCTCCTCTTCTGGTTCTAAAATGACTCCCCATTCATAGTCATTAGATTCCTCATCGGGACCTCTAGGAAAGTTAAGAACATGTATGAAATTAGGACAAATTCCCTAAGAAAGGTTGCCTTCAAAGTCTAAACGGAATTCATATTCATGAGAATCTATCTTAGAATCACCAAAGTGTCCCAAATATTTAGCTATAGTGATTGATATACCTTCTTGTTGTTTATTTTTAGGATTAGTCAGTTCTTGTGTTGTGACTATCTCTTGTGTACCAGTTTGTTCTTGTGAACTAGTAGGTTCTTGTGTGTCTACCACATTGACTCTTTCCTTAGGTTTCTATTCATCATTAAGAAGGTATAAGATGTGTTGAGGTATATGCTCATAAGGAAAAACATTTGTCTTGTCTGAATCATCACTGTCTTCATGATGAGTTTCTTCCTCTTCTTGAATATCAGTTCTTGGTTCTATTTTCTCAATGACATGAGTAGAATTCCTACTAAGATGGAAAGGTTTTCTTTGATAACCTATGCCTATTGTATCTTTGTTTGTTCTTCCACAATACTCAATGGGTTTTATGATACCCTTTCCTCTTGTTCGTAGAGGTCATTTTCTAGTGTATCCCATTTTGGAAATTAACTTGTGTCCCAGTCCATAAGATTTTGAACAAATCTTAAGTGATTTAGAGTCACACTGTCATGCTCAAAATTAGGGCAAAATACATACAACATTTTTTTTCTAAAGTCACTAACAACAAGGGTTGCATACTAAAAACAAGAGAACAAAACATCAACTAATGCACTCATCTCACAAGGGGATATGAGGCATACGCTAGCTTGCTGACATCCCTTATACATAAGGTGCACAAGGTCAAAAAATCCACTAACTAGGTTTAATCAAAATGAGGATACAAGGGAGAAATCCCTAAATCAATCGCTCCAAGGGATTAAGACAATAATACTTCATTAAAAGATTTAAATAAATAAGATCAAACTTACCTAGATTAATTTATAAAAGAATTAAATATAACACATAGTTATTTAAAACACTATAATAAAGTCTCAATTATTAATTTAATAATAAATGTTAGGGGTTGTTACCATACCTAGGTCCACCTAGGGATTATAGATAAATTAACCCCCCCTTAAAGAATTAATGACCCCGAGAATTAATAGTTTGTTAAAATCATAAGGGTCCATTAATTTAATAATTGAATTATGAAATGAAGATACATTAATAAAAGTTCATTAGCACAAGCAAAATAAATAAATCAGTAACTAAATAAAAGGGGTCCAATATCTACACACATAATGAATAAAATGAAATTTAAAGTCTAAATAATGCCTTATCCAAAAAACATTTCAAATCCCAAAATAGTAGGGAGTCTGAAAATTAAAAAAAGGAAAAATAATTTAATAATAAGAAACACATAATAAAGGAATTGAAAAGTGGAAAATAAATAAGTCCATATATCTAAATTACCACTGACTTAATCAGTGATGAAAATATTTCAAGAATTAGACAAAATAAAATATAAAGTTGTGATTAAATGGACAACCAAACCCTAAAATGAAATTAGGGTTTAGGCCAAATAAAACTTGGCCCGAAACCCTAATCTCTAGCCTTACTTCAATCTCTGCTAAATAGGTAGGTGTAAGTTAGCTCAAAAAGTCTCAGCTAGATAATTCCTCTATAGTTATATTAGAGGAACAATGGAAAATACAGGAAAAGCTTCTTTGTGTATATGTTAATTTTACAACAGAGGGTTTATCATGATGGTGGATCTAAATTAAAAAAAATGGGTTTCACATAGATCAATATCCATTCTACCGATTGGTATAATTCAAGGGAGCTACGCGCTACATTACTACCGATTGTTTTTACATTTCTTTGCCTGGCAAAGCTATTTTTGTTGAAAAGATACCCATATATCCTAGTAAATACTTTAGAAGTAAATCAATAGGAACGTTTATTATTATTATTACTTTATTTATAATGCAAAGTCTAAGGGTACTATGCTTTCTTTCTTCTGTACTGGGTATCTTAACTTGTTTTATTTAAATGTTATATGAATTTAAAGGGGGGGGGTTTTAAGCAAAAATGAACTGTGAAAACAAATTTTAAAAGAAGCAAATGAGAGGCTAGTGCTTGGCCCACAAACCCTCACGATCACAGTCGATAGGTGGTGAAGTCACTGACCGTCATGGCCTCGGTCGTTGGTGGCAGTGGTAAGGCCACTGCCTATCATGACCGTGGTCGTGGCGGGGCAGTGGCAAGGCCACTGTGCATTACGGCTTAGCTGTGGCAGAAGTGGTGTATCCACTACGTTTCGGCCAGCTACCAAGGTCATCAAACAAGAAACTTGACATGCTAAATTC
>BSBK01012008.1:0-25000 GCA_027943335.1 Chamaecyparis obtusa
GTCACCAGGTCAACTCGGTTGACACGGGTCACTGGGTCGACTCGGTCCGACTCTGTTGACTCGAGACACCGGGTTGACTCGGTCGACTCAGGTCACTAGGTCGACTTAGGTCGACTCAGTCACCTGACTGACTCGGTCGACTTGGGTCGACTTGGTTTGCCTCGAGTCATCGTGTTAACACCTCAGTTGACTCAGGTCATCGGGTCAACTCAGTTGACTCCGGTCATTGGGTCAACTCAGTTGACTCAAGTCATCAGGTCAACTAGTTGACTCAGGTCACTGGGTCGAGTCGGTCGACGCGGTTGACTCAGGTCACCAGGTCGACTTGGGTTGCCGGATCGACTCGGGCCTCTAGATCAAGATGGATCATCGGGTCAACTCAAGTTACTAGCGAGATCAACTCAGGTCACCACATGGGTCGCCACTAGATCAACTTGGGTCACCAGATTAGCTTGGGTCACCAGCTAGATCAGCTCTGGTCGCCATATCAGCTTATGTCACCACTAGATCAACTCAGGTCGCCAGCCAATAACTTTGACTGCCATAATAAATTGGGTCACCATAGTGACTCGGGTCGCTAGGTCAACTTGGTTGACTCAGGTCATAGGGTCGACTCGGTTGACTCAGTTGACTCAGGTCATTGGGTCGACTCAGTTGACTCATGTCACTGGGTCGACTCGAGTCACCAGGTCGACTCGGTTGACTCAGGTCACTAGGTCGACTCGGGTCAACTCAGTCACCCTTACTAACTTAGGTAGACTTGGTTGACTTGGGTCACCAGGTCAACTTAGGTCATCAGGTCAACACGGTTGACTCAGGTCACTAGGTCAACTCTGTCGACTCAGGTCACCAAGTCAGCTGGGTCGACTTAGTCCAACTCTGGTCACCGGGTCGACTCAGTTGATTCGAGTCCACCGGGTCACTGGGTCGGACTCCGGTTGGCTCGGGTCATCGAGTTGACCAGGTTGACTCGGGTCACTGGGTCGACTCGGTGGACTCGAGTCGACTCGATTGACTCAGGTCGAGTTGGGTTGCCGGCTCGACTCGGGCCTCTGGATCGGGATGGGTCACTGGATCAACTCAAGTCGCTAGCGAGATCAACTCAGGTCACCACAACGGATCACCAACTAGATTTTACTCAGGTCGCCATATCAGCTTGGGTCACCAACCAGATCAGCTCTTGTCACCAGATCACCTGACAAAATTAGTTCACCAACCAGATCAGGTTAGGTCACCAATTAGATCAACTCAGGTCGCTAGATTAGCTCTGGTCGCCAGTGAGTAACTCCGACTGCCATAATAAATTGGGTCACCACAAAAACCCTGGTCGCCTGGGTCGACTCAGTCAACTCAGTCAACTTGATCAAACTCGGGTCACCGGGTCAACTCGGGTCATCGGGTCAACTCGGGTCACTGGGGTCGACTCGGTCGACGTGGGTCACCGAGTCGACTTGGGTTGCCGAATCAACTTAGGCCTCGAGTCGACTTGGGTTGACACGGGTCGACCTAGTCGACTCAGGTCACTAGGTTGACTCAATTGATTCAGGTCACTAGGTCAACTCAGTCGGACTCTGGTTTACTCGGGTCGACTCGGTCACCTGACCGACTCGGGACACCACGTCGACTCAGTCGACTCGGTTGACTCGGGTCATCGTGTCGACTCGGTTGACTCGGGTCATCGAGTCGACTCGGTTGACTCAGGTCACTCGGTCAACTCGATAGACTCGGGTCACCGAGTCGACTTGGGTTGCCGGATTGACTCAGGCCTCTGGATCAGGACGGGTCACTGGATCAACTCAAATCGCTAGCAAGATCAACTCAGGTACACCACACGGGTCGCCAACTAGATCAACTTGAGTCACCAAATCAACTTGGGTCACCAGCCAGATCAGCTCTGGTCTCCAGATGACCTGACAAAAATTAGGTCACTAGCCAGATCAGCTTAGGTTCACCCACTAGATCAATTCAGGTTGCCAGCTCAGCTCTGGTCGCCCAGCTAGTAACTTTAACTGCCATAATAAATTAGGTCACCACAGCGACTTGGGTCACTGGGTCGACTCAGTTGACTCGGGTCATCGGGTCACTCGGTCGACTCAGTTGACTTGGGTCACCAGGTCGACTCGGTTGACTCGAGTCATTGGGTCGACTCAGTTGACTCGGGTCACTGGGTCGACTCAATTGAGTCAGGTCACTGGGTCGACTCGGTCAACTTAGGTCATCGGGTCGACTCAGTCACCTAACCGACTCGGTCGACTCAGGTCGACTCGGATCACCGGGTTTGAATCGATCGACATGGTTGACTCGGGTCACCGCGTCAACTCAGTTGACTCGGGTCGACTCGGTTGACTCAGGTCACTGGGTTGACTCAGTTGACTCAGGTCACCGGGTCGACTCGATAGACTCAGGTCTACCGGTCGACTCGGGTCACCGGGTCAACTCGGTTGACTCGGATGATCGAGTCGACTCGGTCGACTCGGATCGACTTGGGTTGTTGGATCAACTCAAGCCTCTAGATCAGGATGGGTCACTAGATCAACACAAGTCGCTAGCGAGATCAACTCAGGTCACCACACAAGGTCGCCAACTAGATCAACTCGAGTCGCCAGATCAGATTGGGTCACCAGCCAGATCAGCTCTGGTTGCTAGATCACCTCACAAAATTAGGTCGGACAGCCAAATTAGCTCTGGTCACTAGATCACCTCACAAAATTAGGTCGACAACCAGATCAGCTTAGGTTGCCAACTAGATCAATTCAGGTCCGCTAGATCAACCTCTGGTCGCTAGCCAATAACTTTGACTGCCATAATAAATTGGGTCACCACAGCGACTCGGGTCGCTGGGTCGACTCGGTCGAGTCGGGTCACTGGGTCGACTTGGTTGACTTAGGTCACTAGGGTCAACTCCGTCGACTCAGTTGACTCAGGTCACCGGGTTGACTCGGTTGACTCAAGTCACCGGGTCGACTTAGGTCGACTCGGTTGACTTGGGTCACCAGGTCGACTCAATTGACTCAGGTCATCGGGTCAACTCAGTTGACTCAGGTCATCGAGTCGACTCGATCGACTCGGGTCACTAGGTTGACTCGGTCGACGCGGTTGACTCAAGTCACCGGGTTGACTTGGGTTGCCGGATCGACTTAGGCCTCTAATATCGGGATGAGTCACTTGGTCAACTCAAGTCGCTAGCGAGATCAACTCAGGTCACCACACGGGTCGCCAACTAGATCAACTCAGGTCACCACACGGGTCGCCAACTAGATCAACTCAGGTCGCCAGATCAGCTTGGGTCACCAGCTAGATCAGCTCTGGTCACCAGATCACCTACAAAATTAGGTCACCAGCCAGATCAGCTTATGTCACCAACTAGATCAACTCGGGTCGCCAGCCAGTAACTTCGACTGCCATAATAAATTGGGTCACCACAGTGACTCAGGTCGCTGGGTCGACTCGGTTGACTCAGGTCACAGGTCGACTCGGTTGACTCAAGTCATCGGGTCGACTCGGTTGACTCATGTCACTGGGTCAACTCAGGTCACCGGGTCGACTTAGTTGACTTAGGTCACCAGGTCGACTCAGTTGACTCAGGTCACCGAGTCGACTCGGGTCGACTCAGTCACCCTTACTGACTTAGGTCAACTTGGTTTGACTCAGGTCACCATGTCAACTCAGGTCATTGGGTTGACACGGTTGACTCGGGTCACTGGGTTAACTCTATCGACTCGGTTGACTCCGGGTCACCGAGTCGACACAGTCGACTCTGGTCACCGGGTCGACTTGGTTGATTCGGGTCCACCGGGTCACTGGTCGACTCGGTTGGCCGTCGGGTCATCGGGTCGACTCGGGTCACTGGGTCGACTCGGTTGACTCAGGTCGACTGGGTCGACTTAGTCAACTCTAGTCACCGGGTCGACTCGGTTGATTCGGGTCACCGGGTCACTAGGTCGACTCGGTTGGCCTCGGGTCATCGGGTCGACTCAGGTCACTGGGTCGACTCGGTTGACTCAGGTCGACTGGGTCGACTTAGTCGACTCTGGTCACCGGGTCGACTCGGTTGATTCAGGTCACCGGGTCACCGAGTCGACTCGGTTGGCTCAGGTCATCAGGTCGACTCGGTTGACTCGGGTTGCTAGCTCGACTTAGGGTTGCTGGCTCGACTCGAGCCTCTAGATCGAGACGGGTCATTGGATCAACTCAAGTCGCTAGCGAGATCAACTCAGGTCACCACATGGGTCGGCAACTAGATTTACTCGAGTCACCATATCAGCTTGGGTCACCCAACCAGATCAGCTCTTATCGCCAGATCACCTGACAAAATTAGTTCACCAGCCAGATCAGGTTAGGTCGCTAACTAGATCAACTCGGGGTGCTAGATCAGCTCTAGTCGCCAGTGAGTAACTCTGACTACCATAATAAATTAGGCCACCATAAAAACCCCGGTCGCTGGGTCGACTTGGTTGACTCAGGTCACCGGGTCTGACTCAGTTGACTCGGGTCATTGGGTCGACTCGGTCAACTCGGGTCACCGGGTCGACTCGGGTCATCGGGTCACTGGGTCGACTCGGGTCACCGAGTCGACTTGGGTTGCTGGATTGACTCAAGCCTCGAGTCGACTTGGGTTGACACGGTCGACCTAGTCCAACTCAGGTCACCGGGTCGACTCAATTGATTCAGGTCACTAGGTTGACTCAGTCGACTCTGGTTGACTCGGGTCGACTTAGTCACCTGACCGACTCAGTTGACTCGGGTCACCACGTTGACTCGGTCGACTCGGTTGACTCAGGTCGACTCAGTTGACTCGGGTCATCGGGTCGACTCAGTTGACTCAGGTCACTCGGTCGATTCGGTTGACTCGGGTCACTTGGTCAACTCGGGTCGACTTAATCACCTGACTGACTTAGGTCGACTTAGTTGACTCGGGTCACCAGGTCGACTCAGTTGACTCAGGTCACTGGGTCAACTCTGTCGACTCAGGTCACCAGGTCGACTGGGTCAACTCAGTCGACTCAGGTCACCCGGGTCGACTCAGTCACTTGACCGACTCGGTTGATTCGGGTCACTGGGTCGACTCGGTTGACTCAAGTCACTGGGTCGACTCGATTGACTCGGGTCGACTCGAGTGACTCGGGTCACCGGGTCAACTCGGGTTGACTCGGGCCTCTAGATCAGGAGGGGTCATTGGATCAACTCAAGTTTCTCTAGCGAGATCAACTCAAGTCACCACACGGGTCCCCAACTAGATTTACTCAGGTCACCATATCAGCTTGGGTCACCAGCCAAATCAACTCTTGTCGCCAAATCACCTGACAAAATTAGTTCGCCAGCTAGATCAGGTTAGGTCGCCACTAGATCAACTCGGGTTGCTAGATCAGCTCTGGTCGCCAATGAGTAACTCCAACTTGCCATAATAAATTAGGTCACCACAGAAACCCCAGTCGCTGGGTCGACTCGGGTCGACTCGATTGACTCGGGTCATTGGGTCGACTCGGTCAACTCGGGTCACCGGGTCGACTCGGTTGACTCAGGTCCATCAGGTCGACTTGGGTCACTGGGTCGACTCGGGTCACCGAGTCGACTTGGGTTGCTGGATCGACTCAGGCCTCAAGTTGACTTGGGTTGACACGGGTCGACCTAGTCTACTAAGGTCTCCTGGTCGACTCGGGTCGACTCAATCGATTCAGGTCACTGGGTCGACTCAATCACCTGACTGACTCGGTCATCTCAGGTCACCATGTCGACTCGATTGACTCATTGTCATCGGGTTGACTCAGTTGACTCAGGTCACTGGGTCAACCGATTGACTCAGGTCACTGGGTCGACTCGGTCACCACACGGGTCACCAACTAGATCAAGTTAGGTAGCTAGCGAGATCAACTCAGGGTCACCACACTGGTCCCCAACTAGATCAACTCGGATCGCCAGATCAGCTTGGGTCACCAGCCAGATCAGCTGTGGTCGCCAGATCAAGCTTGGGTCACCACATTGACTCAGGTCGCCACATTACTTGGCCAACTCCGGGTCACCAGCCAGATCAACTCAGGTGACTCGGTTGACTCAGGTTATCGGGTCGACTTCGGGTCGACTTGGGTTGCCAGATCAACTCGGGCCTCGAGTCGACTTGGGTTGACTTGGGTCACCAGGTCGATGCGGGTTGTCAAGGTCAACACGAGTCACCGGTTCGACATGGGTCGCCAGTTTGACACGGGTCACTGGGTCGACACGGGTCACTGGGTCGACGCGAGTCACTGGGTCGACGCGGGTCACTAGGTCGACGCAGGTCGCTGGGTTGACTCGGGTCGTCAAGTTGACTCGGGTCGCCGGGTCAACTCAGGTTATTGGATCGACTCGGGTCTCTAGATCAGGACAGGTCACTTGATCAACTCGGGTCACCACATGAGTCACCAATTAGATCAACTCAGGTCACCAGATCAGCTTGGGTCACTAGCCAAATCTGCTCTGGTCGCCAAATCACCTAACCGACTCGGGTCGCCAGCCCAGATCAGCTTGGGTCACCACATCACCTGGCCAACTCGGTTCGCCAGATCAACTCAGGACACGACATCGACTCAGGTAGTTAGCTAGATCATCTCAGATCACCAGATCGCCCGATGAACTCAGGTCGGGTGGGGTTCTCTAGATCGAGTCGAGTCACCAGATCAAGTCGGGTCCCGAGCCAGATCAACTCAAGGTCACCACATCGACTCGGGTCACCAGCCAGATTAGGTCAGGTCACTAGATAGCCTGACCTACTTAGATCTCCTGTGAGTCTGTCCACTTTTTGAATGATTGACCCATACTCCTCTTCAAGTATTATCATAGTCAAGTCTCCGCTTCTAGCTCGACAATAAGATGGGCGTGACATCCATGTATGGCCTGAGTGAATTTTTTTTTAACTCTGGTTTTTTCATTCTTTTTGTCGTAGGGAGCCTCCTTTGTCTATTTTTTTTACAACTTTTGACCTCGCTCACGATCAAGCTAGGCCAACTCATTTAAACTTGGATCGCATAAATCTAATATGCACAATAGTAATGTTGATGAGTATGCAAACACATCAATGAAGTCATCTCAGTATGTCAAGTCCCCACTTAGATCACTCGAGTCGCATAAGTAACTCAGATAGCCATATAAATTAGGTCACCATAGTGACTCGGGTCACTAGGTCGACTCAGGTCACCGGGGTCGACTCGGGTCATCAAGTCAACTCAGGTTGCTGGGTTGACATAGCCGAATCGACTCAGGTCTTTGGATCGGGACGGGTCACTTGATCAACTCGTGTCGCTAGCCAAATCAACTTAGGTCATCACATGGGTCGCCAACTAGATCAACTCGGGTCGCTAGATCAGCTCTGGTCACCAGATCACCTGACCAACTTAGGTCGCCAACCAAATCAGCCTTGATCGCCACATTGACTCAGGTTGCCACATCACCTAGCCAACTTGGGTCGCCAGCCAGATCAACTCGAGTTGCCAGATCGACTCGGGACACCACAATCGACTCAGGTAGTCAGCTAGATCATCTTGGATCCCTAGATCGCTCGATGAACTCAACTCAGGTGGGGTCTCTAGATCAAGTCGGGTCACCAGATCAAGTCGGGTCCTGAGCTAGATCAACTTAGGTCACCACATCGACTTAGGTCACCAGCCAGATCAGGTCCCTAGCCAGATCAACTCAGGTCACCACATCCAATATGCACAATAGTAATGCTGATGAGTATGCAAACTCATCAATGAAGTCATCTCAGTATGCCAAGTTGTCAAGTCCTCCAACTTAGATCAGTCGAGTCGCATAAGTACTCCAACTACCATAATAAACTTAGATCACTCAGGTCGTTAGGTCGACTCGGGTTGCCGGCTTGACTCGGGTCTCTAGATCGCGATAGGTCGCTGGATCAACTCGGGGTTGCTAGCTAGATTAACTCAAGTCACCACATCGACTTGGGTCATCACCTAGATCAGCTCAGGTTGCCACATCACCTAACCAACTCAGGTCAGGTCGGGTCACCAGATTAATTCGGGTCACCAGCCAGATCAACTTAGGTTGCCACATCAACTCGAGTATCCAGATAGATCAGCTCGGGTCACCAAATCACCTAACTAACTTAGGTCAGGTTGGGGTTAGGTCTCCTGATCAGGTCGGGTCACCGGATCAACTCAGGTCGCTAATTAGATCAACTCGGGTCACTAAACATGATCAACTCGGGTCAACACATCAGCTTATGTTGTTAACACATTCCAATATGCCAAGCTGTCTAGTTTGCTAGCTCGGATCACTCGAGTCGCATAAGTAACTCGTATTGCCAAAACAACTTGGGTCACCTAATTAACTCGAGTCATCAGATCGACTCGGGTCGCCAGATCGACTCGGGTCACCGGATCGACTCGAGTCCTCGAATCGACTCGGGTCACCGTATAGACGCAGGTCACCCGGATCGACTCAGGTCTCCAGATCAGGATGGGTCGTTCCGATCGACCTCGGTTCATCGGATCGATTCGGGTATCCAGATAGATCAAATCAGGTCACCAAATCACCTGACTAACTTAGGTTAGGTCGGGTCTCTGGATCGAGTCGGGTCACCAGATCAAATTGGGTCTCCAGCCAGATCAACTCGGGTCAACACATCGACTCGAGTCACCAACCAGATCAACTTGGGTCGCCAGACCAACTCAGGTCAGGTCGGGTAAGGTCTCCAGATTGGGTCAAGTCGCGGGGATCATTTCAGCTCGCCAGCCAGATCAACTCGAGTTGCTACATCGACTCGACTCGACTCGCCAACCAGATCAGCTCAGGTCATTAGATCACCTGACCAACTCGAGTCAGGTCGACGGATGAAGTCAGATCGCCAGATCAACTCAGGTCGCCAGCCAGATCAACTCAGATCATCACATCGACTTAGGTCGCCAGCCAAATAGCTCGGGTCACCAAATCAACTCGGTCACCAGCCAGATCAACTCGGGTTAACAAATTTGAGTTTTGACCCCACTCGCAAGCGAGCTAGGCTAACTCATTCAAACTTGGATCGCCTCAATCTAATATGCAAAATAGTAATACTAACGAGTATGCAAACTCATCAATGAAGTCAACTAAGTATGCCAGCCTGATCAACTCAGGTCAACAAATTGACTCGGGTCACCAACCAGATCAACTCGGGTCACCAGATGTGCCAGGCCAAGTTGGGTCGGGTCGGGTTGGGTCAGGTCTCTAGATCGGGTTGGGTCAGTTCTCTAGATCGGGTCGGGTTGCCAGATCAATTCTTGTCGCCAACCAGATCAACTCAGGTCGCCACATCGACTCGGGTCGTCAGCCAGATCAGCTCGGGTCACCACATCACCTAACCAACTCGGGGTTAGGGTCGGGTCACCCGATCAATTTGGGTCACTTAAGTTGGGTGTGACTCCATGAATGGCACGAGTGGTTTTCTTTTTCAACTCTAGTTTTTTCATTCTTTTCATTGTACGAAGCCTCCTTTGTCTATTTTTTTAGGACTTTTGACCCCGCCCTGAGGATCGCCAACGAGCTCGACCGGATCCTGTCCGAGATCTTGCTCGTGAGCGAGCTCACCGGGATCCCGTCCGCCAACGAGCTAGGCGTGACTCCATGGATGGCTCTAGTGATTTAAGTTTTTTATAACTTGAAAATTTTGTTCTTTTCCTTGTATAGAGCCTCCTTTATCCATTTTTTCCCTACGAGTTTCGACCCCGCCAGCGACCTTGTTAAGTTCTCATCGCAGGTCTTGCCCTACTACCACGAAAGCCTCCAGCGGTTATATGAAATGACCCCGGGTCATTTCAACACTGCGTCTAACAATAACTAGTCAGACTGCATCAAATGATGTCCACCTCGATCCATGCCAACTCATTCAAACTTGGATCACCTCAATCTAATATGCACAATAGTAATGCTGACAAGTATGCCAACTCATCAATTAAGTCGCCTTAGCATGCCAAGCTGTCAAGTCCCCCCAACTTGAATTACTCCAGTCGCATAAGTAATTCGGATCATTGGATCGACTCGCATCGCCGAGTCAACTCGGGTTTCTGGATCGACTCGAGTCCCCAAAACAACTTGGGTTGCCAGTCGGATCAACTCGGGTCACCATCCAGATCAACTCAGGTCGCAAGATCACCTGACTAACTTAGATTGACGAAGTTGCCTAGCCAACTTGGATCGCTAGACTTGCCAGATCGACTCGAATCACTGGAGTCGTCAGATCGACTCAGATCTCTATTTCAAGTCGGCCCTATTGCCACGAAGGCATCCCAATGATAACCAGTCAGATCGCAAGTTAAATCACATCAAATGATGTTCACCTCGATCTGTGCTAACTCATTCAATCTTGGATCACCTCGATCCAATATGCCAAGCTGTCAAGTCACCCAGCTCAGATCACTCGAGTTGCATAATAACTCAGATCGCCAGAACAACTCGGTGTCACCAGATCGACACAGGTCGTCAAATCCACTCGGGTTGCAGAATCAACTCGAGTCGTCGGATCGACTCGGGTCTCCAGATTAGGACGGGTTGTCAGATCGACTCGGGCCGCCAGCCAAATCTACTCGTGTCCCTACATCGACATCAGGTATCCATATAGATCATATTGGGTCGCCAAATCACCTGACTAACTAAAGTTAGGTCAAGTTTGGTCGGGTCAGGTCTCCGGATTGGGTCGGGTCACCGGATCAACTGGGTCAACATATCGACTCGAGTCGCCAACCAGAACAACGCGGGTCACCAGATTGCCAGACCAACTCGGGTTGGGTCGGGTCAGGTCTTCAGATCGGGTCAGGTCACGGGATCATTTTGGGGTCGCCAGCCAGATCAACTCGGGTCGCCACAATCAACTCGACTCACCAACCAGGTCAGGTCGGGTCACCAGATCACCTGACCAACTCGGTCAGGTCGACGGATGAAGTCGGATCGCTGGATCAACTCAGGTCGCTAGCCAGATCAACTTGGGTCACCACACCAACTTCAGGCCGCCAGCCAATCAGCTCAGGTCGCGAGATCAACTCAGGTCAACAAATGTGACTTTTGACCCCACTCACAAGTGAGCTAGGCTAACTCATTCCAAGTCTCTCATGGAAAAGTCCATGACTTCCCATTCCTATACCTATGCTGACGAGTATGCCAACTCATCAATGAATTCGGCTCAGCATGCCAAGTTGTCAAGTCCCCCAACTTGAATTACTCCAGTCATCATAAGTAATTTAGATCACCAGAACAACTCGGGTCACCGGATCGACTCAATTCGCCGGATTGACTTGGATCACCGGATCACTAGAGTCGGCAAAGTAACCCAGATCTCTAGGGTCATAACGGGATAGGTATTGTTTACGGATGTAACGACCTCTGAGATGAGCCCAACTCGTCAATCGGTAGCCAGCTCGCCAATCTGATTGAGCTAGCCGATCTGAGCCAACTCACCGATTTGAGCTAGCAAGACACCTCTCAAGAATTGAGTTGAGAACTTCTCCACTAATGAGTTGTCCTCAAGATGTGAACTTGCATCCAGATTAGGACTTGTGGCTTGCACGAGCCAATGTCATGAAGACCTCCTACGTACATGCAACCAATGCATCTCATAGTCCAACATAGTTCTGAACTAGCTCATTACGCCACCATCTCGCACATGTTCCAAGTCTCCCATGGAAAAGTCCCCAACTTCCCATTCCAATACCAAGTTGATTTCACCTCGGATCGAGTCCCCAACAAGATCCAATGCCACTCTGCACAAAGCAGTCCATGCTACTTCATGCAGCTCGAATGACACCTCGACTTGACTCTAAACCATACCCAGGCCAAAACTATTAACAACTTGTCGCACAACCCCATGAATGCTCCTCGAATCAAGTCCCTGACATGACCTTACTCCTGAGTGCACCAAACAACTCCTTTGTTACACCTCGGATCGAGTCCCTTACATGTCAGTTCAAGGTCAGTCGACGTGTTAGCTCTATTTCTAGTATGAGGTGATCTTGTCACATCAACACTACACCCATCCATTGTAAGTTAGCCATACCCACCACAAAGTCATCCAACAGTCATTATGAAATGACCCCTATCACATCAAGCTGTGTTGGTTTGTTTCAAGTCGGCCCTATTACCACGAAGGCATCCCAATGGTAAACTAGTCAAATCGCATCAATGATTCGCATCAAATGATGTTCACCTCGATCTATGCCAATGCTGCCTATGATTGATTTGCTAGCTCTCTACGGATATTTTTGGATATGCCATTTGATACCTGAATGCTATGCATGGGTTCGTGCATAGACGATTCGAGCTGAGCTTAAGGATGTTGAGTTCTCAAGTGAATATGAATAGGCGAGTTGTTCTATGGAGTAGAACTCAGGAATGCATGATGGATTGAGCTCATCTCGCGGATCCGAGCCAGCTCGTTGATCCGATCCAGCTTGTCGATCTGAGCCAGCTCGACGATCCGAGCCAGCTCGTCAAGTTGAGCCTTTTACGAGATTTAAATTTTTTGCGACCTATCGACGTCGGCAAGCATTTGTATGGGGGAGAAAGACTCGGACTAATAACTTATCCTCGTAGGGGAGGTGTTGTTGGTGGATGTGAGGATTTTTGAGATGAGACCCAAGCTGGAACAAATTCTAGTGCGCATTGTGATTAGAGCTAAGCTAAAGGATATTGAGTTCTCAAAGGAATACAAATAGGCAAGTTGTTTTATGGAGTAGAACACGGGAATGCATGATGGATCCGATCCGATTTGAGCCGAGCCGGCTCGGCGATCCGAGCCAGCCAGCTTGGAAAACCGAGCCGGCTCGCTCGGCAAACCGTGCCAGCTCGCCGATTCGAGTCAGCTCGCTCGGTGATCCGAGCCAGCTCGCTTGGCGATCCGAGCCTTTTACGAGATTTTAAGTTTTTGTGACTTATCGGCGTCGGCAAGCATTTCTACGTGGGAGCAAGACTCGGACTAATAACTTATATAGGGGAGGTGTTGTTGGTGGATGTAAGGATCTTTGAGATGAGACTCGAGATGGAATGGATTCTAGTGCCCATTGTGATTCGAGCTGAGCTAAAGGATGTTGAGTTCTCAAGTGAATACAAATAGGTGAGTTGTTCTATGGAGTAGAACACGGGAATGCATGATGGATTGAGCTCAGCTCGTCGATCCGAGCCAGCTCACGGATTCGAGCTAGCTTGTCGAGCTGAGTCTTTTACGAGATTTAAAGTTTTCGTGACCTATCCGTGTCGGCGAGCATTTCTACGGGGGAGCAAGACTTGGACTAATAACTTATATAGGGGAGGTGGTGTTGGTGGATGGAAGGATCTTTGAGATGAGACCCGAGCTGGAACGGATTCTAGTGCGCGTTGTGATTCGAGTTGAGCTAAAGGATGTTGAATTCTCAAGTGATTACAAATAGGCGAGTTATTCCATGGAGTAGAACACGGGAATGCATGATGGATTGAGCTCAACTCGGCGATCCGAGCCAGCTCGGCGATCCGAGCCAGCTCGGCGATCCGAGCCAGCTCGGCGATCCGAGCCAGCTCGGCGATCCGAGCCAGCTCGGCGATCCGAGCCAGCTCGGCGATCCGAGCCAGCCCGTCGAGCTGAGTCTTTTACAAGATTTAAATTTTTTGTGACCTTTCGGCGTTGGCGAGCATTTCTACGGGGGAGTAAGACTCGGACTAATAACTTATATAGGGGAGGTGTTGTTGGTGAATGTAAGGATCACTGAGATGAGACCCGAGCTGGAACGGATTCTAGTGCGCGTTATGATTCGAGCTGAGCTAAAGGATGTTCAGTTCTCAAGTGAATACAAAGAGGTGACTCATTCTATGGAGTAGAACATGGGAATGCATGATGGAATGAGCTCAGATCGCCGATCCGAGCTAGCTCGTCGATCCGAGCCACGGGTATGTACGATCCGAGCCAGCCCGTCGAGCTGAGTCATTTATGAGATTTAAATTTTTTGTGACCTTTCGGCGTTGGCGAGCATTTCTACGGGGGAGCAAGACTCGGACTAATAACTTATATAGGGGAGGTGTTGTTGGTGAATGTAAGAATCATTGAGATGAGATCCGAGCTGGAACGGATTCTAGTACGCGTTGTGATTCGAGCTGAGCTAAAGGATGTTCAGTTCTCAAGTGAATACAAAGAGGTGAGTCATTCTATGGAGTAGAACATGGGAATGCATGATGGAATGATCTCAGATCGTCGATCCGAGCTATCTCGTCGATCCGAGCCAGCTCGCTGATCCGAGCCATGGGTATGTAGGTAGTTTTCATGAGATCGGCTCGCCCGGCCCACAAGTCAAACATCGATTCTCTTATTAAGGGTGAGCCCTTGTCTAGCGTTTGGGTCGCTCGGTACAAGCTGTTCGATTTGTAATGTGTGCAAAGCTTTTGGGTTGATATTTGGAAGATTTAAATTTTTTGTGAGCTATTCTCCTCGTTTCACTTGATATTTTTGAAGATTTGAATTATTTGTGAGCTATTCTCCCCGTTTCCCTTGATTTTTTTGGAAGAATTGGAATTTTTGAGAGTTGTTCTCTTCGCCTCAAATTTCTACGGAAGAGCAAGACTTGGACTAATAACTTATATAGGGGAGGTGTTGTTGGTGAATGAAAGGATCTTTGAGATGAGACCCGAGCTGGAACGGATTCTAGTGCGCGTTGTGATTCAAGCTGAGCTAAAGGATGTTCAGTTCTCAAGTGAATACAAAGAGGTGAGTCGTTTTATGGAGTAGAACACGGGAATGCATGATGGAATGAGCTCAGATCGACGATCCGAGTCAGCTCGCTGATCTGAGCCACGGGTATGTAGGCAGTTTTCATGAGATCGGCTCGCCCGGCCCACAAGTCAAACACTGATTCTCTTATTAAGGGTGAGCCCTTGTCTAGCGTTTGGGTCGCTCGGTACAAGCTGTTTGATTTGTAATGTGTGCGAAGCTTTTGGGTTTGATATTTGGAAGATTTGAATTTTTTGTGAGCTATTCTCCTCGTTTCACTTGATTTTTTTGAAGATTTGAATTATTTGTGAGCTATTCTCCCCATTTCCCTTGATTTTTTGGAAGATTTGGATTTGTTGCGAGTTGTTCTCTTCGCCTCAAATTTCTACGGAAGAGCAAGACTTGGACTAATAACTTATATAGGGGAGGTGTTGTTGGTGAATGCAAGGATCTTTGAGATGAGACCCGAGCTGGAACGGATTCTAGTGCACGTTGTGATTCGAGCTGAACTAAAGGATGTTTAGTTCTCAAGTGAATACAAAGAGGTGAGTCATTTATGGAGTAGAAGACGGGAATGCATGATGGAATGAGCTCAGATCGCCGATCCGAGCTAGCTTGTCGATCCGAGCCACGGGTATGTAGTCAGTTTTCATGAGATCGGATCGTCCGGGCCACAAGCTAGCTATTTTTTGTGAGCTATTCTCTTTGTTTCCTTTGATTTTTTTGGAAGACTTGCATTTTTTGTGAGCTATTCTCTTCGTTTCAATTGAATTTTTGGAAGTTATGCATTTTTTGTGATGTAGTCTCTTCGTTTCACTTGCATTTTTGGGAGATTTGATTTTTTTTGTGAGCTATTCTCTTCTTTTCCCTTGAATTTTTTTTTGCAAGACTTGCATTTTTTGTGAGCTATTCTCTTCGTTTCAATTGAATTTTTAGAAGTTTTGAATTTTTTGTGATCTATTCTTCTTTGTTTCACTTGTATTTTTGAGAGATTTGAAATTTTTGTGAGATATTCTCTTCGGCTCAAATTTCTACGGAAGTGCAATACTTGGACTAATAACTTATATAGGGGAGGTGTTGTCCGCGGAAGCTCCCCCATGCCCCTCTAATAGAATCAGTGCTAGTGATCCCGTTTTGAAATCCGACGGACGGATGGATGAGCAGGTCGGATTTCAAAACGGGATCAGCAGCACTGATTCCATTAGAGGGGCATGAAGCCACCTGATTGCTATGCGGGGGCTGCTCAAAGTCCCGTCTTTCGAGTCGCTCGACGGCGCAAGTCGGAAAGGGTTCGACAGCGGTTGTCGTTCCAATGCGTCGTCGCAGTGACATGGAAGGCGATCTTCGGGTTAGCCCTTGTCTAGCTTTTGGGTCGCTTGGTACAAGCGATCTGCTATGTACTTTCCGCGAACCCCTATCCGGGTACTCGTTAGCTATGCATTGGCTCTTGCATGTGTGGAACGGAGAGATGCGGCCTTCACAGGGAGTCGGCCTGAAATAGTTCTGTGCGTGCGAATGGAGCCGCGTATAGCTTTTGGGTCGTTTGGATAGGGTGCCCCTCCAAGCGAATCAGTGCTGGTGCTCGGACGGATTTGCGGCTCAGATTTAAAATGTGAGGAGCATGCCTGATTTTATTTGAGGGGCATGAAGCCACCTGATTGCTATGCGGGGGCTCCCCTGGGTCGTCTCTTTTGGGTCACTCGATGGCGCAAGTCGGAGAAGGGTTCGACAACGGTAGTCGTTCCAGCGCGTCGTCATTAGTGATACTGAAGTCGATCTGTGTGCAGCCCCCGTCTAGCACTTGGGTCTGCATGCCGCAAGAAGATTTGAATTTTTTGTGAGTTAAAGTCTTTTTCTTTTTTTCGTTTCACTGGAGTTTTTGCGAGATTTGAAGTTTTTGTGAGCTATTCTCTTCGTTTCACTTAAATTTTTTGTGAGCTATTCTCTTCGTTTCACTTGAATTTTTGGAAGTTTTGAGTTTTTTGTGAGCTATCCTCTTCGTTTCACTTGAATTTTTGCAGGATTTGAATTTTTTGTGAGCTATTCTTCTTTGTTTCACTTGGTTTTTTGGAAGATTTGAATTTTTTGTGAGCTATTTTCTTTGTTTCCCTTGTTTTTTTTTGGAAGACTTGCATTTTTTGTGAGCTATTCTCTTCTTTTCCCTTGATTTTTTTTTTGCAAGACTTGGATTTTTTGTGAGCTATTCTCTTCATTTCAATTGAATTTTTGGAAGTTTTGAATTTTTTGTGATCTATTCTCTTTGTTTCACTTGTATTTTTGAGAGATTTGAAATTTTTGTGAGATATTCTCTTCGGCTCAAATTTCTACGAAAGTGCAATACTTGGACTAATAACTTATATAGGGGAGGTGTTGTCCGCGGAAGCTCCCCCATGCCCCTCTAATAGAATCAGTGCTGGTGATCCCGTTTTGAAATCCGACAGACGGACGGATGATTAGGTCAGATTTCAAAATGGGATCAGCAGCACTGATTCCATTACAGGGGCATGAAGCCACCTGATTGCTATGCGTGGGCTGCTCAAAGTCCCGTCTTTCGGGTCGCTCGATTGCGCAAGTCGGAAAGGGTTCGACAGCGGTTGTCGTTCCAATGCGTCGTCGTTGTGACATGTAAGGCGATCTTAGGGTCAGCCCCCGTCTAGCTTTTGGGTTGCTTTGGTACAAGCGATCTGCTATGTACTTTCCGCGAAACCCTATCCGGGTACTCGTTAGCTATGCGTTGTCTCTTGCATGTGTGCAACGAAGAGATGCGGCCTTCACAGGGAGTCGGCCTGAAACAGTTCTGTGCGTGCGAATGGAGCCGCGTATAGCTTTTGGGTCGTTTGGATAGGGTGCCCCTCCAAGTGAATCAGTGCTGGTGCTCGGATGGATTTGCGGCTCGGATTTAAAATGTGAGTAGCATGCCTGATTTTATTGGAGGGGCATGAAGCCACCTGATTGCTATGCGGGGGCTCCCCTGGGTCGTCTCTTCTGGGTCACTCGATGGCGCAAGTCGGAGAAGGGTTCAACAACGGTAGTTGTTCCAGCGCGTCGTCATTAGTGATACTGAAGTCGATCTGTGGGCGAGCCCCGGTCTAGCATTTGGGTCTGCATGCGGCAAGAAGATTTGAATTTTTTGTGAGTTAAGTCTTTTTCGTTTCACTGGAGTTTTTGCGAGATTTGAAGTTTTTTGTGAGCTATTCTCTTCGTTTCACTTGAATTTTTGGAAGTTTTGAATTTTTTGTGAGCTATTCTCTTCGTTTCACTTGAATTTTTTGAAGTTTTGAATTTTTTGTGAGCTATTCTCTTCCTTTCACTTGAATTTTTGCAGGATTTGAATTTTTTGTGAGCTATTCTTCTTTGTTTCACTTGGTTTTTTCGAAGATTTGAATTTTTTGTGAGCTATTCTCTTTGTTTCCCTTGATTTTTTTTTGGAAGACTTGCATTTTTTGTGAGCTATTCTCTTCGTTTCAATTGAATTTTTGGAAGTTATGCATTTTTTGGTGATGTAGTCTCTTCGTTTCACTTGCATTTTTGGGAAATTTGATTTTTTTGTGAGCTATTCTCTTCTTTTTCCTTGATTTTTTTTGCAAGACTTGGATTTTTTGTGAGCTATTCTCTTCATTTCAATTGAATTTTTGGAAGTTTTGAATTTTTTGTGATCTATTGTTCTTTGTTTCACTTGTATTTTTGAGAGATTTGAAATTTTTGTGAGATATTCTCTTCGGCTCAAATTTCTACGGAAGTGCAATACTTGGACTAATAACTTATATAGGGGAGGTGTTGTCCGCGGAAGCTCCCCCATGCCCCTCTAATAGAATCAGTGCTGGTGATCCCGTTTTGAAATCCGACAGACGGACGGATGATTAGGTCGGATTTCAAAACGGGATCAGCAGCACTGATTCCATTAGAGGGGCATGAAGCCACCTGATTGCTATGCGGGGGCTGCTCAAAGTCCCGTCTTTCGGGTCGCTCGATGACGCAAAGTCGGGAAGGGTTCGACAGCGGTTGTCGTTCCAATGCGTCGTCGCTGTGACATGGAAGGCGATCTTCGGGTCAGCCCCCGTCTAGCTTTTGGGTTGCTTTGGTACAAGCGATCTGCTTGTACTTTCCGCGAAACCCTATCCGGGTATTCGTTAGCTATGCGTTGTTTCTTGCATGGGTGGAACGGAGAGATGCGGCCTTCACAGGGAGTCGGCTTGAAACAGTTCTGTGCGTGCGAAAGGAGCCGCGTATAGCTTTTGGGTCGTTTGGATAGGGTGCCCCTCCAAGTGAATCAGTGCTGGTGCTCGGACGGATTTGCGGCTCGGATTTAAAATGTGAGTAGCATGCCTGATTTTATTGGAGGGGCATGAAGCCACCCGATTGCTATGCGGGGGCTCCCCTGGGTCGCCTCTTTTGGGTCACTCGATGGCGCAAGTCGGAGAAGGGTTCGACAACGGTAGTCGTTCCAGCGCGTCATCATAGTGATACTGAAGTCGATTTGTGGGCGAGCCCCCGTCTAGCTCTTGGGTCTGCATGCCGCAAGGAGATTTGAATTTTTCGTGAGTTTAAGTCTTCGTTTTTCCTTGATTTTTTTTTGGAAGACTTGAATTTTTGGAAGTTCTGAATTTTTTTGTGAGCTATTATCTTTCGTTTCACTTGAATTTTTGCAAGATTTGAAATTTTTGTGAGCTATTCTCTTTGTTTCACTTGGTTTTTTTTGGAAGATTTGAATTTTTGTGAGCTATTCTCTTTGTTTCCCTTTGTTTTTTTTTTTTTTGTTTTTTTTTGGGAAGACTTGCGTTTTTTGTGAGCTATTCTCTTCGTTTCAATTGAATTTTTGGAAGTTATGCATTTTTTGTGATGTAGTCTCTTCGTTTCACTTGGTTTTTTGGAAGATTTGAATTTTTTGTGAGCTATTCTCTTTATTTCCCTTTGATTTTTTTGGAAGACTTGCATTTTTTGTGAGCTATTCTCTTCGTTTCAATTGAATTTTTGGAAGTTATGCATGATGCATTTTTTGGGAGATTTGATTTTTTTTGTGAGCTATTCTCTTCTTTTCCTTTGAATTTTTTTTGCAAGACTTGCATTTTTTGTGAGCTATTCTCTTCGTTTCAATTGAATTTTTGGAAGTTTTGAATTTTTTGTGATCTATTCTTCTTTGTTTCACTTATATTTTTGAGAGATTTGAAATTTTTGTGAGATATTCTCTTCGGCTCAAATTTCTACGGAAGTGCAATACTTGGACTAATAACTTATATAGGGGAGGTGTTGTTCGCGGAAGCTCCCCCATGCCCCTCTAATGGAATCAGTGCTGGTGATCCCGTTTTGAAATCCGACAGACGGATGGATGATTAGGTCGGATTTCAAAACGGGATCAGCAGCACTGATTCCATTATAGGGGCATGAAGCCACCTGATTGCTATGCGTGGGCTGCTCAAAGTCTCATCTTTCAGGTCGCTCGACGGCGCAAGTCGGAAATGGTTCGGCAGCGGTTGTCGTTCCAATGCGTCGTCGCAGCGACATGGAAGGCGATCTTCGGGTCAGCCCCTGTCTAGCTCTTGGGTTGCTTTGGTACAAGCGATCTGCTATGTACTTTCCGCGAACACCTATCCCGGTACTCGTTAGCTATGTGTTGGCTCTAGCACGCATGGAACGCAGAGATGCGGCCTTCACAGGGAGTTGGCCTGAAACAGTTCCGTGCCTTGCGAATGGAGCCGCGTATAGCTTTTCGGTCGTTTGGATAGGTGCCCCTCCAAGTGAATGAGTGTTGGTGCTCGGACGGATTTGCCGCTCGGATTTAAAAATGTGAGCAGCAGCACAGATTCTATTGGAGGGGCATGAAGCCACCCAATTTTTATGCGTGGGCTCCCTTGGGTCGTGTCTTTTGGGTCACTCGATGGCGGAAGTCAGAGAAGGGTTCGACAGCGGTAGTCGTTCCAGCGCGTCGTCATAGTGATACTGAAGTCGATCTGTGGGCGAGCCCCCGTCTAGCTCTTGGGTCTGCATGTCGCAAGAAGATTTGAATTTTTTGAGTTAAGTCTCTTCGTTTCACTTGAATTTTTGCGAGATTTGAATTTTGTTTGTTGCGAGGTAGTAAAATTCTCTTCGTTTTGACTTGAAGTTTTGGATTTTTTGTGAGCTATTCTCTTCGTTTTTCCTTGGTTTTTGTTTTGGAAGACTTGAATTTTTTGTGGGCTATTATTTTATTCTTTTCACTTGAATTTTTGGAAGTTTTGAATGTTTTTGTGAGCTATTCTCTTCGTTTTCACTTGAATGTTTGCAAGATTTGAATTTTTTGTGAGCTATTCTGTTTGTTTCACTTGGTTTTTTTGGAAGATTTGAATTTTTTGTGAGCTATTCTGTTTTGTTTCCCTTGATTTTTTTGTAAGACTTGCATTTTTTGTGAGCTATTCTCTTCGTTTCAATTGAATATTTGGAAGTTGTGCATTTTTTGTGATTGTAGTCTCTTCGTTTCACTTGCATTTTTGGGAGATTTGATTTTATTTGTGAGCTATTCTCTTTTTTTTCCCTTGATTTTTTTGTGAGCTATTCTCTTCGTTTCAATTGAATTTTTGGAATTTCTGAATTTTTTGTGATCTATTCTTTTTGTTTCACTCGTATTTTTGAAAGATTTGAAATTTTTGTGAGATATTCTCGTCGGCTCAAATTTCTACGGAAGTGCAAGACTTGGACTAATAACTTATATAGGGGAGGTGTTGTCCGCGGAATCTCCCCCATGCCCCTCTAATAGAATCAGTGCTGGTGATCCCGTTTTGAAATCCGACAGACGGACGGATGATTAGGTCAGATTTCAAAACGCGATCAGCAGCACTGATTCCATTAGAGGGGCATGAAGCCACCTGATTGCTATGCGGGGGCTGCTCAAAGTCCCATCTTTCGAAGGTCGCTCGACGGTGCAAGTCGGAAAGGGTTCGGCAGCGGTTGTCGTTCCAATGCGTCGTCGCAGTGACATGGAAGGCGATCTTCGGGTCAGCCCCCGTCTAGCTTTTGGGTTGCTTTGGTACAAGCGATCTGCTATGTACTTTCCGCGAACCCCTATCCGGGTACTCGTTAGCTATGCGTTGGCTCTTGCATGCGTGGAACGAAGAGATGCGGCCTTCACAGGGAGTTGGCCGGAAATAGTTCTGCTCTTGTGAATGGAGCCGCGTATATAGCTTTTGAGTCGTTTGGGTAGGTGCGCCCCTCCAAGAGAATCAGTGCTGGTGCTCGGACGGATTGGTAGCTCGGATTTAAAATATGAACACTAGCACTGATTCTATTGGAGGGGCGCATTAGGCCACCCGCTTGCTATGCGGGGGCTGTCCAGGGTCGTAACTTTTGGGTCAGTCGACGGTGCACTTTGGAAAGGGTTCGACAGCGGTTGTCGTTCCAACACATCGTCGCATTGACAAGAAAGGCGATCTTCGGGTCAGCCCCCGTCTAGCTCCCGGGTCACTTGGTACAAGCTACTTGCTATGTCGCTTCGACTTCCGATACTTGAGTGCGCAATGGCTCAAGATGCTTTGCATTGGAATCAGTTAGTTATCATATGTGTCGGCGGATTGGATCTCAAGTCAATCTAGGCGGGTGCGACATTAGTTGCTAAGTCTCGATCGAAAACGATTTGGATTCATCTAGATGCATTGTTATCTGACTTGAGGAACTATGCGAGCGAGTTGGGTTACCTCCTCGTGGATATGTTGGATACGCGTTATGACGGATAAGATGATGGATTGCGGTAAGAATGACGAATTTTTGGAAGATGAATTATTTTGGTGAGCCATGTTCTTTGTTTTACTTGAATTTCTGGAAGATTTGAATTTTGTTTTCTAGCTATTCTTTTCGTTTTCCTAGATTTTTTCGAAAGACTTGAATTTTTTGTGATCTATTCTGTTCGTTTCACTTGAATTTTTGGAAGATTTGATTTTTTGTGAGCTTTTTGTCATCGTTTCACTTGAATTTTTGGAAGATTTGAATTTTTTGGGAGCCAGTTTCTTCGGCTTAAATTTCCACTCAAGAGCAAGACTCGGACTAATAACTTATATAGGGGAGGAGTTGTGTGTTGTTCGCGGAAGCTCCCCCATACCCCTCTTATAGAATCATTGCCGGTGATCGGACGGATGTGTAGGTCGGATTTCAAAATGGGATCACCAGCACTGATTCTATTAGAGGGGCATGAAGCCACTTGATTGCTATGCGGGGGCTGCCCAAAGTCCTGTCTTTCGGGTCGCTCGACGGTGCAAGTCGGAAAGGGTTCGGCAGCGGTTGTCGTTCCAATGCGTCGTCGCAGTGATATGGAAGGCAATCTACGGGTCAGCCCCTGTCTAGCTTTCGGGTCACTTTGGTACAAGTGATTTGCTATGTACTTTCCGCGAACCCTATCCACGTACTCGTTAGCTACGCGTTGGCTCTTACACGAGCGGAACGGAGAGATGCGGCCTTCACAGGGAGTTGGCCGGAGATAGTTCTGTTTTTGTGAATGGAGCCGCGTATAGCTTTTGAGTCGTTTGGGTAGGTGCCCCCCTCCAAGAGAATCAGTGCTGGGTATCTCGGATTTAAAATCTGAGCACTAGCGCTGATTCTATTGGAGGGGCGCATTAGGCCACCCGCTTTCTATGCGGGGCCTGTCCAGGATCGTGTCTTTTGTGTCAGTCGACGTTGCAAGTAGGAAAGGGTTCGACAGCGGTTGTCGTTCCAACGCATCGTCGCATTGACAAGAAACGCAATTTTTGGGTCAGCCCCCGTCTAGCTCCCGGGTCGCTTGGCACAAGCGATTTGCTCTGTCGCATGCTGCATTAAGATTTGAATTTTTTGTTTGCTATTCTCATTTTTGTTTCATTGGAAGATTCGAATTTTTTGCGATCTCCTCTTTTGTTTCCTTTGATTTTTTTTTGGAAGATTTTAATTTTTTGTGAGCCTACTCTCTTCGATTCACTTGAGTTTTTGGAAGAAATGGATTTTTTTGGTGAGCTATGTTCTTTCTTTTACTTGAAGTTTTGGAAAATTTGAATGTTTTGCTAGTTGTTCTTTTCGTTTCCCTTCGATTTTTTCGGAAGACCTGAATTTTTTGTGAGCTATTCTGTTCGTTTCACTTGAATTTTTTGAAGATTTGATTTTTTTGTGAGCTTTTTCCTCATCGTTTCACTTGAATTTTTGGAAGATTTGAATTGTTTGGGAGCCATTCTCAACGGCTCAAATTTCTACGGAAGAGAAAGACCCGGACTAATAACTTATATAGGGGAGTAGTAGTTCGCGGAAGCTCCCCCATGCCCCTCTAATAGAATCAGAGCTTGTGCGCGGACGGATGAGTAAGTCGGATTTAAAATCGGATCACTAGCACTGATTCTATTAGAGGGGCATGAAGCCACCTGATTGCTATGCGGGGGCTGCCCAAAGTCCTGTCTTTCGGGTCACTCAACGGTGCAAGTCGGAAAGTGTTCGGCAGCGGTTGTCGTTCGAATGTGTCGTCGCAGTGACATGGAAGGCAATCTTCGGGTCAGCCCCCGTCTAGCTTTCGGTTCGCTTTGGTACAAGCGATTTGCTATGTACTTTCCGCGAATCCTATCCGGGTACTCGTTAGCTATGCGTTGGTTCTTGCATGCGTGGAACGGAGAGATGCGGCCTTCACAGGGAGTTGGCCGGAGATAGTTCCGTTCTTGTGAATGGACCGGCGTATAGCTTCTGAGTCGTTTGGGTAGGTGCGGCCCTCCAAGAGAATCAGTGCTGGTGCTTGGACGGATTGGTAGCTCAGATATAAAATTTGAGCACTAGCACTGATTCTATTGGAGGGGCGCATTAGGGCACCCGTTTGCTATGCGGGGGCTGCCCATGCCCATGGTAGTGTCTTTTGTGTCACTCGACGGTGCAAGTTGGAAAGGGTTCGACAGCGGTTGACGTTCAAATGTTTCGTTGTAGTGACATGGAAGACAATTACTGGGTCAGCCCCCGTCTAGCTCTTGGGTCACTTTGCTGCAAGTGATTAATTCGGTTTTGGATGGATAAAATCCCTTTGTGAAAGGTGGCATGGCGTTTGTTGGAGAAAATTGATTAAGTCGGAGCATTGGCCTCGGGCCATTGTGAGGACTGTCGATTTCTTCAGGTACAACACTTGTTTGCCTAGTAACAGAGTTGACATGTAATTCGGCATTGCTCTCGATTGTTCTCGGAGTTGTACCTCCGGAACTTTTGGATCTTGCCCCTTCACTCCATTTCATCCTCTTTGCTTGGATGAACGTGTGCACTTGTACCCCTTTCCGAGATGGTAGGCGCGATAATAAATTGCGGAGTGAGCATTTCTTGTAGTTCTGCCCAGCCCTTGTGCAGTTGGAAGTT